>JAZEWU010000055.1:3179359-3191363 GCA_036362915.1 Geotria australis | reverse complement strand
TATTTCCCTGTCTTTCGCCCTGCGTCTGGCGAGATAGGCTCCGGCTCATCGCGACCCTGTACGGGATTAAGCGGTTTCTGACAATGGATGGATGGATGGTTTGTCGCGGCCAGCGTCAGAGACGGGAGGCAGTGTCAGAAATATGGGGCCAGCGTCAGAGACAGGAATCGAACCGCCCCGGGCAGGACCTTGTTTTCCGTGACGAGGCGCAGATGTTACCGCCGCACTCGGCTCCGACATGCCGCTCCCTAAATTATGCAGCGGGCCAACGACGAGCCGTCGTCCGCACGCGGGCGCCCCTCGCCCGCGCCCGTCGCTCGCCAGCGTAATTTACAACCCGCGACGGGCCCGCCTGCCTGGCCGCCCACCCCTACGCCGCGCCGGACAGTTGCTAGGCGCGTGAGAATGAACGCGCGACGACAACAACAACCGCCGTTCGGTGGCGGGGCGTCGTCACCGCGCGGGCTCGTGCCAGGCCCGGTGCGCCTTGAATGAACGCGCGTGCGTGTATATACGTTTCAGGTAATACTTGGTGTTGCCTGCGAATTCTACCAAACACTTCGAGGCCGAGCTGAAAGACAACGATGTCCAGAGGCTGACCATCGTGCTTCGAAGACTCGCAAAGAAGAAGAAGGATAACCGCTCGACACGGCTATCCTGAAAGAACAGCTCTGAAGAGCAACCATCAGGAGGGCAATTGCCCAAAACGTCACCTTCTGTAGACTTGTCCCTTCTAGTGACACGGCATTTGACGGAATTGCCGAGGAAACTTTTTTGTTTTAAGCCATTGCAAAGAAAACTCGTCGCTTTATTAGACTCTCAATTACTATTTAAAGAACGTGTTTGTTTTTCAAAAGTGCCAGCAGTAGCTGCAACTTGGACTGACGCTCGTGTGACAATGTCGTCGGGCTACATTCCGCGACAAGCTGGTTCGTGGCTCCCCTTAGCGAAATCTCTCACACCGCAGCCTGCACCTCCACCCCCCACCTCTCCCACCATCCCCTTGAATTTCACTCAACTTAGCAAGTCCGCGCAAGGGCTATGTCCCGAAGCAGCGTCGTTCTACGCCGGAGAACTTGCCGGCGAACACGGCGCGCCTCCCGTGTCGCGCTGTTTTGCGGCGGCGTGTGTTGCGCGAGCTCCGCTTGCTGCGGGCCTCACGACGCACGGCTGCGTTTGCGTCCGGAAGAGATTTTTCCTGCTGCGTGGGGGCGGGCGCACGAGTTGCCCCGCGATTGACTGCACGGCCGCGATTTCAATTCAATTCAACTTTATTGTCACTTCTGCCATATGTACAGGACATGTAGAGTATCGAAGTGCCGTTTATCTCAGACCCCGGTGTTGGCATATTATACATGGAGTGGAACACAACAACAAGGGTTTAAAACATGCTAAGATAAAAACAGCAATCATCGAGTACAGGCATACCCCGGAGTTGCGTCACCTTATGTTCCAGACGGAAGCTTTAACTCGTAAATGTCCGCAAGTCAAAGCGCTCCCTTTTTCATCACTTATCGATGCATGTACTGCACTGCGATCGTCACATACGTGCGTAACTAACGTACACGAAGTATTTGTGACTAAAAGAATCACAGTATGCCTGATTTTGCGAAAGAGTAGTTGGAAGCCGATCGGGCGGTAGTGCCGCAACTTCGGGGAATGGTGGCAATTCAAAACGTCAGTAAGTCTGAAGCGCCGAAAGTCGAAGAGCCGTAACTCGGGGGGTATGACTGTACTTTTTTAGTTTCACATTGTGACATTTACGACGCAAGCACGAGTAATTCCTGCTGTCAGAATTCAAGATTAATACGAACCTGAAAACGAGAACTCGGGGCACCGTAAGGGTCGTCGGCTTTATTTGATTATACGTCAGCCTGCGGGTTGTGAAGGCTATGACGTGGGCGCATAGTACGGTACCATAATGGGTTTGGCTGCATAGGTTAATTAGCTTGTGGAATAAATTGCCCCCAGTGTCCTGTGATGGACAGGCGTCCCATCCTGGGTATAGTCCTGCCTTGCGCCCTGTGTCTGCCGGCATAGGGCTCCGGCTCACCGCGAGACCGTACAGGATTGAGCGGTTTCTGATAATGGATGGATGGATGTACTGCCCTCTGCTGCCCAAACGTAGCCCCGCAGCAGTAGCAGCGGTATTGTGTATACAGCCGCGTACGTGAACTGTGGTCGCCCCTCCTCTCACAAGGCTTGGCCTGGCCCCGAGATAATTCATTATTGTGGTTCATGCAAGTTTAGGCAAATCCTCGGGTTACAAAAGGGTCCCGTTCCCGAGTTCTGCTCGCAAGTCGTTGCTTGTACCGCTGTAGATACGTATAGTTTATAAAACCTGAAGTGAGAACACGACATTGCATGTTATACTGTATACTGCGTGCAGTATACTGTACACTGCAATTAATCATCTTAACCCTAACCCTAACGTTGGTAAGTCGTGGACTATCTGTAAATTATCTTCTTCTTTGCGATTCTTCGAAGCACGATGGTCAGCCTCTGGACATCGTTGTCTTTCAGCACTTCGGCCTCGAAGTGCTTGGTAGAATTCGCAGGCAATACCAAGCATTACCTGACAGGGATCGCGACGCGAACGCTTCTACCTTGACCCCCATCTGTAAATGATAAATTATATCAATGGCGATGCAAACGAGACGGCACAAGCGGGAGGAATACGGTTGTGCGTGACGGTGACTTGTGACGGTTACATTTCTAACATGCACCTTCGTGGCGGCCCGATGCGTCCATTCGTCTCTTTGCACAATACCTTTTTTTTTAATTGTCGGCCGTGGTGGTGTGAGGGCGGCGTAGTTCCCACCAGGCTCGGCGCAAGGGGCGCCGAATCGTTAATCTGCGGTGGAAACCGCCACACGCCGCCGACGCGTATAGACACGCAAGGTATAGACGCGGCAGGGTGGCGCAGTGGTAACATCTGCGCCTCACAGAACGAATGGTCTTGCCCGAGGCGGTTTGATTCCCACCTCGGGCGCCTTTCTGCGTGGAGTTTGTGTGTTATTCTCTCCCCCTGTTCTGCTGCGGGTTCTCCGGTTTCCTCCCACAACTTAAAAAAAAAAACTCATAAATTAGTTGGCCGATAAAATAATAATATATAGGAGGCAGTGTTTGGGAAAATGTTGGCGCCGGAAAAACCACCTGGCCGCCTCCTCTGCGCTTTCCTCGCTACGCCTCCGAGTCGTTCTCTCGCCGAGTGAATACCTTCGTCACTGAATGAATATGTGCCACGCAGCGGCGTTCTAAGTAAAAAAAAAAAATATTATTACTATTAACGAGACCCGGTCGAAAACCGGCCGTGCCGCGGTGCCCCCGGCGCGAACGCGGCATCGGGGAAACGTGCTCCGCTAAGCGTGCTCGCGTGTGCGTTGCGCAGGACGGCGCCGACGAGGAGGACGAGGAGGTGAGAGCCGAGCAGCTCAAGATGTACGAGGTGCTGGTGTCGCATTCCCACCAGCCGCTGCTGCACCACAAGCCCATCCTCCACCCGCTGCTGGGGCTGATGGCCGCCTGCGCGCACTCGCGCTCTCCCAAGGTGAGGTCGCTGTCCTCCCCCCCTAATAGTTATACAGTCTCTCCTCGTCTTACGACGGGGTTACGTGCCGATGACCCCGTCGTAAGTCGATTTGGTCGGAAGTGGTAAATACCCTCAGAACAGTTTGTAAAGAAAACACAACCCGCTGCGAGACACCCAAACACGGGGTGTCTTCGCAGCGGTAACGTCACAGTGCTGCCCAAGGCGGTTCAATTCCAGCCTTTTGGTACCATTCTCCATGGAGTTTGCGTGTTCTCCCTCTGTCCCACATGGGTTTCCTCCAGGTTCTCCGGTTTCCTCCCTTTACAAAAAAAAAAACCACTCAACAATAAATCGGCCGATAACATAATAATACACAGCACGCAGTGTCGGGCGAATGTTGGCGCCGGCTGACCGCGTGGCCGCGTCTGCGCCTAGTCCCGCGGCCCGGCGCGGGAATCGGCGCGACGACGTTACAAACCGTCGTCGTTCGGCCACCCGGCGTCCCCCCGTCGTCTACAGGTGGAGACCAACCTGGTGCTGCTGCTGAGCCAGCTGTGCTCGGTGCTGGTCAAGGACCCGGCCACGCTGGAGCTCGTCTTCAACGACCGGCCGTCCCCGCTCGCCCCGCACGGCGCCGGCGCCGGCTTCGCGCCGCGCAGCGACGCGCTGGTGTTTGCGCTGCTGGTGGGCTACGTGCACCGCGAGGGCTCGCTGGGGCAGCAGGCGCGCGACGCGCTGCTGCTCATCATGTCGCTGTCGGCCGAGAACCGCTCGCTCGGGGAGTACATCGCCGACCGCTCAGACTTCTGCCCGGTGAGAGGCCGGCGCCGGGCGGTCGCGGGCGACGGGCGCGATTCGGTGATCGGGCCCCCGTGCCGCAAACGCCGATCGGGAAAACGCGGAATGGTAGCGATGAATGTTGCGATGAGAAATGCCGTGGCGGGCGTGGCACGGATAGCCGGGCAATAGCTCGCATCGCTACTCCGGATGCTCACCCTCAACACGATCCCGCACTCAACGCAGCTCATCGCAGCACCTACTCCACACCCCCTACTCCGCACACCGCGCTCACGCACAACCTTCGCACAGCGCCGCTTCTCTATCGCGGCACCTACAACCTGGAACAGCCTGTAGCCACATCAACTTCGCAACATCCCCCGCAACCTTAAAAAAACTACAAAAAGAACACCTTTTCACCAACGCGTAACAACCACTGAGCCAGGCTCCGCGCCTCCGAATCGACGGCCGCTATGCGCTCGGGGAATATGTGCGCATTCAAAAGTATTTATTATAATTATCAACAAGAATTACTGTGTCAGGATGTCATTGTGGCCACACGCTATCGCATCGTTTGCGATCCCATCCTTGTTCGGAGTTCAACGCCGGGCCTTTCAGCGTCGCCGTTAGTCTCCCCGCATCCGGCTGGCGGTCTTTCCGCGCACCGCCGGCCTCTCGGTAATGCGTCAGCGCACCGGGGCCCTGTGCTTTTTACGCACTTTGACGCTTTGCTTGAAATCGCGGGACCTGCAACCTTACCTCGTTACCGTGCGGAGCCGTATAACATCTTTAACGGAGACGTGCCGTTGTAAAGGCAGGAAGAGCGGGCTGTTCGTTGAGAGCGAGTGTCAACGCGTACCTTGCCCCGCCTGTTATCCGGAATGTCGGAGCAAAGGCCGCGAATTTCTGACACGTGTTTTATAGTGTGCCGTAAATTCCGTGCTGTTTAGCAACACGGCGGCGGAAGCGGCTGTGGCCTACGAAACTGAATTGGCGTGCACGCGGTTCTATTACCTTTTTATTCTTTTAGGATTTTTTTAAATTAAAATTTCTTGTCGGGGCGGCACGGTGGCATAGCGGTGAGTAGCGCTGCCGCCTCACAGCAAAAAGGATCCCCGGGTTCGAATCCCGGCTCGGGTGCAGTTCTGTGTGGAGTTTGCACGTTCTCCTCGTGTCCGCGTGGGTTTTCGCCGGCCACTCCGGTTTCCTCCCACAGTCCAAAGACACGCCGCTGCGTAGGTTTAATTGGCCTGCGGACGAAAATTGCCCCCGGTGCCCTGTGATGGACCGGCGTCCAATCCTGGGTATAACCCTGCGTTGCGCCCTGTGTCTGCCCGGGATAGGCTCCGGCTCACCGCAACCCTGCAGAGGATTAAGCGGTTTCCGACGATGATGATGATTGTTATGCGATAGACGTAACTAACTTTCCCGAGGACTCGACGTCCGCTTGCGCCGCTCCGACGCCTCCACCTGGGTTCGGGTTCCCGGCGCCGGTTCGCCCCGCGTCATCGCGTCGCTCGGGACGCGCGCTGACGCCGGCGTTGCGACTGCGCGCAGGTGCTGGCGACGGGGCTGAGCGGCCTGTACTCGTCGCTGCCGCGCAAGATCGAGGTGAGCTCCGACGAGTGGCACTCGCTGCGCCGCGAGGACTGGCTCGGCGTGCCGGCGCTCGTGCGCTTCATGAACTCGCTCGAGTTCTGCAACGCCGTCGTGCAGGTGAGCGGAGCGACGCCGCATGCCCGGTGAGCATGGCTCGTGAGTGATTGGTGAGTCTGAGTGCGGGTGAGTGATCGGTGAGTGGTTGAAAGTACGGTTGAGTGATTGTAATAATAATAGCATTTTATAGAGCGCCTTTCACCCGATGGTCACAAAGCGCTGCACAAGGGGATCGGAGAGAACAGCATGTTAACAACGACAGGAAGAAAAAAAAAAAAGCTAATACAAACCAAAGCAACGAAAATTGAATGATTAAGGCTGCTTCCGATACACTGAAAGGTTGTGAAACTGGCAATCTCAAGAGCGGCAAAATTCTGCCAGCGTCCCCTAAGATGGCCGTCACTTCCCTAAGGACAAACACGGGGAGACAGGGAGGATGAGTGATTGGTGAGTGGTTGTGAGTACGGGTGAGTGGTTGTGAGTGCAGGTGAGTGTTTGTGAGTGACTGGTGAGTGATTGGTGAGTGGTTGTGAGTACGGGTGCGTGATTGCATCCCACATCCGTCCCACATCTACCATCCCGCTTTCGCCCCGTGTTCCGCATCTACCATCCGGCATCACTCTGCGTCCCGTAGTCTTTGTTCGGCCATCGTTCGCGTCACATTGTCGATCGTACAAATCGCCGTCGTGTAGCCCAGCGGTTCCCAGAGTGCGCGCCGCGGTGCTCCGGGGCGCCACAGTTAACTCACGGGGGCGCCACAGCGGGATATTCCAAGTTAAACGTAATTGTTAGGTGTTTTCTGACTTTGGGCGCCGTGGAATAATAATAATAATAATAATAATTCAATTTATATAGCGCCTTTCACCCGAGGGTCACAAAGCGCTGCACATAAATCCCGATACACTAAGGGCACCGTGAACCGAGAATGTTTGGGAACTTCCACTGATGTAGCCCCTAACATAGCGACTACAATAAAGGCGAGCGCAAGTGCTAACACATCTGGTTTGAACGTAAACACAAAATATTCGCGATTTTAATAACATTACAATTTATAACGCGCACAAATTCCCCACCCAGCCGAAGCGAGACGCAGATACTGAGGCTCCGGTTTCGGGAACGTATCCCAGCGGGCGAAAATCGAGACACGTTACGCGCGCGCGAGATGGGAGCCGTATAATTGCCGCCGTCGGAACGTCCTCCCGTTGTCTGCGAACGTGCTTTCCGCAGGTCGCCCACGAGGTTGTGAGGAATCAGCTCATCAAGTACATCTACCACGGCTTCCTCATCCCGGTCATGGGCCCAGCGCTCGACAAGGTGGGATGATGATGATGATGGTGGAGCTGCGGCCTACAGCCGTGTCACGTCGAGGGATGAGCAGCCGTTCTGGACACGGATTGGAAACCATAGGGCTACACGGGGGATCTTTGTCTTTCAATGCTATGTGTTAACGTTTTTTTGTTGGTTGATTTAAATTTTGGTTATTTTTGAATGGTGTATATCTTTTAATTATTGTCAGCAACTCGCATGTTTGTTGTGTCGCAGGAGTCCCGTAAAGAGCTTGCAAGCTCACTGGGTATTTTTCTGCTGTAATAATAAACATCTACGTATCTCCTCGCTAACAGCACTTGACCCTAGAAAGTTAAGGCTACGCGGGGGACCTTTGTCTTTCATAGGGCCTGCTCGCTAAAGGCACTTGTCCCTGCGGTCAGTTGAGGCGACACGGGTGACCTGTGTCTGTGCGCGTCCAGACGGTGGTGGAGGAGCAGATCGCCAGCACGGCCTACCTGGACCTGTTCCTGCGCGTGGTGACGGAGCCGTCGCTGCTGCGCACCTTCCTGCACTTCGTGTTGCTGCACTCGCACGACGACAAGCGCGTCCTCGACACGCTGGTGGCGCGCATCGGCAGCAGCTCACGGGTGCGCGCTCCCTCACCCCCAACACCACCCACACCGCTCGCCACCCCCACACACTCCCGCTCGTGACGTCACATATTAAACCTTCCGGAGGACGGACGCTCGCTCGCTCGGGAAGCGCTCTGGAATCCGCGCGCACGGTTATTCGTCCCAGATTTCTGGTTTGTTTGAGGGCTCCACCGTCGACACGCAGTCGCACGGCACTCGCGTGACGCCCGTGTGTCCCGCAGCTGTGCATGGTGTCGCTGGCGCTGTTCCGGACTCTGCTCAGCCTCAACTGCGAGGACGTGATGCTGCAGCTCGTGCTCAGGTAGGGAGCTGCAGCCGCGGCACTCGCGGCCGCACGCAACCACGCGCGGCCACGGGGAGAACACGAGAACTCCGCGCAGAAAGGCACCCGAGCCGGGATTCGAACCCCGCGGGGCGGCGGCGCTCCTCACCGCGCCACCGTTCTACCCTCGTGGCCCCCCCCCCAGGTTCCTCATCCCGTGCAACCACGTGATGCTGAGCCAGCGGCGCGCCGTCAAGGAGCTGGACCTGTACGGGCGCACGGCGGAGAGGCTGCTCTCGCTGGTGCCCGAGTGCTGCCGCCTGGAGCGCCTGTTGGCGGAGCGCGAGGACGAGCACGTGCTCTGGGCCAAAGGTACTCTCCCCCCCCCGCCCCGTCGCGGCGACCGCACTCGGCACCCGTTCGTCGCTGAGAGAAACGGAAATCTTTCAGTTGAACGAGTTGTGGGCGAGCGCGCCGTCAGCAGATTCCGCCGGCGGGAAACGACGCGCAATCCGCTTCCTGTTTTGCTCGATGATCAAAAGGGTGCCGCCGACGCTGTGAATTTGGCCCGCGCGTGGTTATCGCGCGCGATGGTTGTTTACTATAGACAGGTGTTTATTAGTACAGCAGCACATGCCCAATGAGGTTGCAAGCTCTGGAACGAACCCGATGAGCCGGCCGTGCCCGGTTTTTAATCAGCAAGTAATTTACAGATTTTCCGTTGACGAGTGAGTATTGCCCTGGCGGTGCACGCATTATTGATGTGCCCGCGCGCGGGAATTGATTTACGTCGCAATTTGCGTGACCTATTTGCAAACGTTACTGTACAAATGACACAGAACGAACGGGAATGTAACACGAGCGGCACGGACACGGGACAGAACGAAACCGATTCTATAGTCGGAGTCGCAAAGCCCACACGTTGTGAAAATGTAACTGCACCGGGTGTGGGCGGTCAATCGGTCGCGGCGTGTACGTCGCTGCCGGATGTGGCAATACGTTGTCGCCGGCAAACCGCCGCCTCTTCCGCCTCTCTGCGGTTTCCTCGCTATGCCTCCGAGTCGTTCTCTCTTCGAACCTCAGAATACCTTAGAAAACGAATTAATGTGTGCCACCGCAGCATTTACAAATCGCATTTAAAATTAAGTATAAAATACAAAGATTTTACCCTTACCGGCAATAAGAACACAGTGTTAAGATTTTTAAACACCGAGTGAACACCTTTTTACGAAGGCTCCAACGTGCAGGTAGCCACACATACTTGTGGCATTTATAATTATTAATATTTATAGTTATTACTCCGCGCGACGCTCGAAGCGGGGAAACGACGGCCGGCCTCGACGCAGCGCGTTTTCCCGCGCGCGGTCCCCGCAGGCCTGGTGTGCGGCGTCGCGACGGAGGGCCAGCCGGCGCCGTCGCCGACGCCCAAGCCCTCCACTCCGGCCCGCATGGGCTTCTTCTCCCGGCAGAAGTCGGACATCTTCGAACGGCAGCAACAGCGCTCGCCGTCGCTTCACGAGCGCTCGGCGCACCGTCCGCAGTCGCCCGCCGCGCCGGCCGCGCCGGCGCCGACAGCCCAGCAGCAGCAGCCGCCGCCGCCGGGCGCCGGCGCCAATCCCGACGAGCGCGCCGAAGCCGAGCCGGGCTACCTGCAGTACCTGCGCGACGCCCGGCGCGGCGTGCGCCGCTGCTCGCTGGCGTGCCGCGCCTGGTCGGCGCCCTACGACGGCGACACGCCGGCGCCGGGCAGCGTGGCGATCGCGCCCGGCGAGGCGCCGCTGCCGCTCGACCCCGAGCACTTCGGCCCGGAGCGCAAGCCCGAGGCGCCGGCCGAGAGCCCCGAGTGGGACATCCGGCTGGAGCAGTACCGCATCACGGTGGTGCCGCACTCCAAGAAGCGCGGCGTGCGGCGGCGCGGGCGGGCGGACGCGGGCGGCGCCGCGGCGCGCCCGCCGGGCGACCGCAACGGGCTGGCGCCCGCGTCGGCCGTGCCGGACGGCGACCCGAGGCTGGAGGCGCCGGGCGGCGTCAACGGCGCCGACCCGGCCGAGGGCGACGAGGGGGCCGCGCGGGCCGCGCGGGCGTGCGAGGTTTCCGACGACGACCCCATGGCCAAGAAGCAGCGGAGAGAGAAGCGGCGAGACCCGGGCGACGACGTCGGCGGAGGCGCGGCGAACGGGAGCGCCGCCGAGCTCGCGGAGCCGGCGGCGGCACCGGCGCCGGCGCCGTCCCAGACCGCGCCCGCCGCCTCGGAGGAGACGGGGTCGGACTCGCCGGCGCCCGTCGGCGCGGCGCCGGCCTCGGCGTGGCGAGAGGACGGCGCGGAGACGACGGCGGGCGAGGCGCCGATGCCGCTGGACGACGCGTCGGTCGACAGCCTCATACAGACCTTCCTGGAGGGCTCGTCGGACGACGCCAGCGGGCTCGTCGCCGACCTGCACAAGCAGTCGCTTGGCGCCGCCGCCGCCGTCGCAGCTGCCGCTAGCGCCGAGGAATCGCCCGGGGATGCGGCGAGAGGGGATGCGGCCGCCGGTGCCGCCGCCGACGACTTGTCGCCGCTTCCAGAAGAGATGGAGCCGCGGGCCGTGGAGGCGCCGGGCGCGGCGCCGGCGCGCTCGGTCGCCGGCCCCATCGTGCCCGCTCTGCTGCTGCTGCAGCAGCCGAGTCAAGTCCTCGGCACGCCGTTCACCGGTAAGCGCCGAAAATCCTCGTACACCGAGGGCGCCGCGAACCGAGAACGTTTTGGAACCACTGCGACCCTCCGCGACGCTCTCGGTTTGACCTCCGTCTGTCGTCGCCGCTCGCCGTCCCCCCCCCCACCGCCACCCCCCACACACGCAGGGCCGTTTGTGGGCGCGCTCTTCGCCAAGCTGGAGACCATGACGCAGAACTCGCTGTACGTGAACCTGCTGCTGACGGGCGTCGTGACGCAGCTGGCCTGCTACCCGCAGCCACTGCTGCGCTCCTTCCTTCTCAACACCAACATGGTGTTCCAGCCCAGCGTCAAGTCGCTGGTGCAGGTGAGCGCGCGTCACAAGCAGAGGGCCGCCCCTTCTCTGGCAATGAGACACAAAGGTGTTATTTGGTGTTTTTAACATCTTAACGGGGGTCAAGGTAGAAGCGTTCACGTCGCGATCCCTGTCAGGTAGTACTTGGTATTGCCTGCGAATTCTACCAAACACTTCGAAGCCAAGCTGAAAGACGACGATGTCCAGAAGCTAGCCATCGTGCTTCGAAGAATCGCAAAGAAGAAGAACATCTTAACACTTGTCTGGGAATCAAGGCAGAAGCGTTCACGTCGCCATCCCTGTCAAGTAATACTTGGTATTGCCTGCAAATTCTACCAAACACTTCGAAGCCGAGGAGCTGAAAGACAACGATGTCCAGAAGCTGAACAGATACCCAGAAGCCTCTCAGTCTGGAGCAAGAAGAGAGGCCAATGCCCGCCTTTAAGGCCAGCACTGACTATTACATCTCTAAATGTTGAAGGGCTGTCGCTGGTCGTGTGCGGCGCGCGCGAGCAGGTGCTGGGCACGGTGAAGAACCGCATCGAGGCGTTTGCGGCGGGCTACGACGACTTCGCGCCGATGGTGGTGCGAGCGTGGCAGTACCTGATCACGCGCGGGCGCAGCGGCGCCGTCGACTCGCCGCTCTTCGTGCCGGCGCTGAGCCGCGCCGAGCAACTCGGTGAGGCCGCCGCCGCGTCGTCGCAAACGAGAGAGAGCAGGAACGCTCGCCGACACAGCTATTCCGAAAGAGCGGCTACGGAGAGCGATTCTGCGTAGACGCTTTGGAAGCATCAGGCGTTATGGTGATGCTTCCAACGCGGGAGGCGATCTCAGTCTCTCACGAAGT
>JAZEWU010000055.1:3103028-3122630 GCA_036362915.1 Geotria australis | reverse complement strand
CCTTGTGTGTTCGTGTGGTTCGGGTCTTCAGCCAACCACAGGGTTTGGCCAGCAGGTGGCCCGCCCCAAACATTTGGGAGATAAAATAAAGTCATCTGGCGAAAAACCTATTTTGGAACTTGCGTCCAGGATACATGGCAGGTGTTGTTACCACCGCGTGAAGTGAAGGTATCTGTACGAGTCCCTGTGTCTCTGAGTCTCTGATTGCGACTATCAGCGAAACGTCGTACCTTCATCGTAAATGCTGTGGGTTCGCTCTCCAACATACTGTTGTGCTGAAGTAATTAAGAATCGTCCCGTGTTTTTTACAAGACAAACCGTGTCGGGTGGAGGCGGGTTTACGACACTTATTATTTTACGTGACCTAGCCCACACCAAGGGATATATTATAACAACAACGCTCACGAAAGGCTTCGTGTTAAATTAACAACGCTACTTACAGGGTGATGCAACCATGTCGGAGCATTTGGCATTATCCAGGCCATCGTGGTAATAGCTGCACGTCACGCTATCTGGGATACAAATGAGAAGCATCTGTACATTTCATAAAGATGTATAGAGGTTATATACACATTAATTATTCACTTATTATCAATCATCAATTCAGTTGCACAAACCGCTTAATCCTGTACAGGGTTGCGTTGAGCCGGAGCCTATCCCGGCAAAAATAGGGCACGAGGCAGGGCGCAGAGTAATGCTGTACGCGCTGGATTTGCCGATTCAAACACACAGCGCGGCAGGTAAAACAGGGGGGCAGGTTTCTTAGACACCAACTAATAATGATAATTTGAAATGTATAACGCGTGCCACATATTTAATCGACGTCGAAGGTATTCATTCGAGGATTGAACGACTCAGGTGCGCGGTAAGCCAGGGCCAACATATTACCACACAGATTAGGTAGTTCTTTCTTCCTTCATTGATAACGCGCATTCATTCAGTGTCGAAGAGAGAGGGAGGGGAGAGGAAACCGTAGAAAAGGTGAGGGAGAAGGCAGCCATGTGGTTAGCCGGCGGCAACATGCGCCGGACAGTATTCGTTCAATGTCGACGGTTTTTGTGTTGAAGGCGGAACAAATCCGAGACGCGAGGAAACAGCAGAGAGCCAGGGAGCAGGCAGCTACGTGGTCAGCCGGTGCCAACCCACCAGACCACCGCGCCCTACATTTTACGATATTACCGGCCGATTAACGGGTGTGTTTTTCAGTTGTGTGGGAGGAAACCGGAGAACCCGCAGGAAACCCACGCAGAAAAAGGGGGGCGGGGGGGGGAGAGGTTGAGCAGAGAGAACACACAAACTCCACGCAGAAGGGCGCCCGAGGCGGGAATCGAACCGCCTAGGGCAGGACCTTGTTCCCCGTGAGGCGGCACGCGAGTTACGGACGGGGTGCTCTTACCGCACGGCTGGCTGTGAGTCACGGGCAAGAAGTACGTGTAACCTGCACTGACGTACATGGCAGTGGCGTACACACACGTCGTCGCCGTGGGAGGCATGTAGATAGCGTCGTGCGTCCAAATGCCACCTGCGAAAGGGGGTCACGGAATCGTAGCAATGTTATTACTTCTCGTTAGGGCGGCACGAAGCCGAGCTGAAAGACAACGGTGTCCACAAGCTGACACCATCGTGCTTCGATGAAACGCAAAGCAGAAGAAGAAGGGCGGCACGGTGGCGCGGTGAGTGGCGTTGCCGCCTCGCAGCAAGAAGGCGCCGCGTTCGAATCCCGGCTCGATTTCGCACGTTCTACATCCCCGTGTCCGCGTGGGGTTTTCGCCGGGCACTCCGGTTTCTTCCCACAGTCCAAAGGCACGGTGCTGCCTAGGTTAATCGGCCTGCTGCCGGAATTGCCCCCAGTGCCCTGTGATGTACCGGCGTCCCATCTTGGGTATTGCCCTGCCTTGCGCCCTGTTTCTGGCGTATTAGGCTCCGGCTCACCGCAACCCTGTACGGGATTAAGCGGTGTCTGACAATGAGATGAGATGAATTATGACTAAACCGCTGCATGGCGATTGGGCCTCTGCCCGGCGGGCCCACGAAGGCCCTTGGCGGGGGCCCGCGGGCGGCAGCTGACAGAACTCGTGAGATGCGACGGTCGTTCGGGGCGACGAGGCACCTTGGAGGATTCCGAATCCGTTGTAGGTGGTGGTGGAGCGCGCATTGGAGAAGCTGTCGTTGATGTTGAAGTAGAAGGTTACAGAACTCACGGGATCTGCAAAACGCAGGTCATCACAACACCTCGCACAGACTCAAGGTCAACACACAGGTCACAACACCTCTCGCTCACTCTACATCATCCTCTCGCAGGCCGATGAACCTTTGCAAGCAGCATGTCTTTGGGCTGTGGGAGGAAACTGGAGTGCCCGGCGAAAACCCACACGGACGCGGTGAGAACATGCCAACTCTAAACAGAAAGGCACCCGAGCTGGGATTCAAATCCGGGACCTTCTTGTTGTGAGGCGGCAGCGCTACTCACCGCTACGCCACCGTGCCGCCCGGTTATACGTGTAATTTATCATTATTATCCTCTCACAGACTCAACATCATTCTCTCACACACTCAAACATCCTCCGAAGGAACGGCGAAATCATCGGAGGTCTGCGGCGCGGCGCTACTGACAAATATTTCTCAAAATCTCAAACAAGACACGTTGACTTAAATTAGAAACGAGAAGCGCTTTCCAAAGCTGCCCCTTTCGGGATGGCCGTGTCGAGTGCTCCCCCCCGTCTCTCCTTCACGACGTTGGAGGCATCCGCACTCGTGCCGATACATACATCAGTACACTGAATTTCAAACGCTTACCGATTTCGGGCTGGTAGGCGAACGTGACTCCAATGGTAGGATTGTCTGTGAACGTAACAACATTCACGCACTCGCCGAGACCAAACAGCACACACAGGGTGATGATGGTCAGCGTTGAAGCCATGGCCTGGACAGCGCTCGTATGCTCGGCTTTCGGAACACGCGGTCTGCTTTAGAACGAGTCAACCAACAATCTCCTTGTGAGGAACCTTTTCTCTGAAAATGTTCCGGAGAGAAAGGGCAAAACTGTTTGCGTGACACGGTGTCCCGAAACGCACCTTTTTATGAAACCGCTCGCAGCCAATTGAAACAATTGGGTTTTTTTTTTGAATCAACAGTCGTTAGATAAAAACGTTGGGGCAGATGTGCAAGCCGAGACACAATCAATACACAATAGTATTGACACAATTGTTTTTTTTTTTAGAATCAACAGTCGTTAGATAAAAACGTTGGTGCAGATGTGCAAGCCGAGACACAATCAATACTATTATCTTTGAAGAATCGTCACCGGTGAATGCCTCCAGATGTTTGTGACACGAGTCTGTCACGCGCGCCAATTACTTGGACACCTATTCGTGACAACATCAGGTGTTTGCAGAAGGTCTCGAACAATGAGAGCGTCAACAACAACTTCAAAGGGGCGGCACGGTGGCGCGGTGAGCAGCGTTGCCGCCTCACAGCAAGAAGGACCCCGGGTTCGTATCCCGGCTCGGGTGCCTTTCTTGTGTGGAGTTTGCATGTTTCTCCCCGTGTCCGCGTGGGCGCCGTGAACCGAGAAAGTTTGGGAACCACTGCTCTGTCCCATTCAAGTTTGGTGGGGGGGGGATCCGCCGTGACCCTAGGAAGGGGGGAATCTTATACAGGCCAGCTCAGTGGTTAGCGCTATGCTGGGCTACAAACCTGGCTATGACCCGAGTTCGAATCCCGCTCACGGCCACCGACACCGAGTGACGATTTTCTGAACCGGTCCTGGGCGTCGCAGAGATCTACGCAGCCTCAAATGAGTGGCTGGTGCGGTGCGTAAACAATGCCACTCGAGAGAAACAAAGGCGGCCGGGCGTCGTGCCGGTCACCCACCTCGTCGTGTGCCGTGTCGACCTTCATAGGTGCTCGCTAGCGGCACTTGACCCTACAGTCCGTTCCGGCCATGCGGGGGATCTTTGTGTTTGTCGTGACCTTAGGAAGGGGTGGAGTTGGGGGGAGATCTCGTATCGGGCACGCGGGACACCTGGGTGGCCGCGGGGCCTGTGAGCCAAACACGCGCGCCTCTGTGGACAACCGTAACAAAGGGGGCTCGTGTGATCAGCCACCAGGCCGAGGCACGCTTCGCTCGTATACTCAAATGTTTACGTTTTAAGCCGCGCGCGCGTGTGTTTAGAAAGTGTGCTTATGGCTGGCTACGGTTTAGCAGTGGAGGTCTCGCTCCGAATGAGTCGAGCGGCATTATAATTTCATCGGCTGCGTAACGCTGCATGAAAGCCGCCCAGGGCTGTTGCTCCACACGAAGCGCCGGGTCTTCTCAGCGGTTGGTGTCAGTGAACCGCAGCGCGCCGGGCGGCTAAACGTCGCGAGGGAGAGATAGAGCGCGCTCGGTGACACGGCGAAAGACTGTATGTATAGACTGTATGTATAGACTATAGGCTCCTGAGTCGTTCTCTCGTCGATGAATACCTTCGACATTGAATGAATATGTGCGAGTTATAAATGTAAAATTATTAATTAGTAATTATTTAATGTGTAAGCTATACACATATCTATAGACTGTAGAGAGAGTGAGATCGCTCAGTGACACGGCTATCCCGAAATAACAGCTCTGAATAGCAACCACCGTTAATCGAGCTGTGAAAGCTACATCAGGACACTAATGTTTTAGTTTTAGGAACATAACCACAACAGCGTAATCATAATGCGGCTTTCCAGCCACCGGCTAAGCTGCTATTCTGCAGAAATGTCCACTCGTTGCACAAACCGTAGCTTCTAGTGAAAGTTAATATTTATTGCTCAACTTCCAAAGGGATGTTTCTGTACCAAATATCGATTCAAATTTCAAACCGCATTATTGCAAAGACGCTGGAGCAACATTTTTTTTAAACGAAAATAAAACCCATCGTTACTTTTCATCTCGTTAAACTCTCAACGATTTCATCTCAAATCTTGTTCACTAATTACATCTTGAAACGAACAAACATCGTCTAAAATGTGGCGTCTCTGCCCTGATGCCTCTGCACTGTTGGTTAAGGGCCAAGCATTCTCATGAACCCCCTACACCACCCATCGTCAGAAACCACTTAATCCTGTACAGGGTCGCGGTGAGCCGGAGCCTATCCCGGCAGACACAGGGCGCAAGGCAGGGATACAAATAGGATGGGACGCCAGTCCATCACAAGACACCGGGGGCAATTTATTCCGCAGGCCAATTAACCTCTGCAGCAGCATGTCTTTGGACGCGGACACGGGGAGAACATGCAAACTCCACACAGAAAGGCACCCGAGCCGGGATTCGAACCAGGGACCCTTCTTGCTGTGAGGTGGCAGCGCTACTCACCGCTACGCCACCGTGCCACCCAACGCAACTGGATGTTACGCATAAATAATGGACGCGGCACAAATTTGCGTTACCGAGAATAGTTATTTCATACGCCAAGGGTTCGGGAGACGTTGAATAATTGAACCGTACCGCGACGGTTGCTCTTCAGAGCTGTTCTTTCGGGACAGCCGTGTCGAGCGTGAGTCCGTGGGTCTCTGTGTGACGGACGACACTTTTGAACAATCTCCGTAAACAGCTCACGAACATTATTTCTCCGCGATTCTCGGTAACGCGACCGCCGCACGCCGCACGCCGCACCCAGCGTAAAGCTACGTCGCGAAACGCGTCCGAGGAGTCGGCGTCGTCGTCGTCGTTGCCCCGGCGCCGGTTATCTCTCGCTCGCCCCCGCGGCGGCCCTCCGCGGGAGATCGAGCGGGCCACCGCGGCGCGTCGCCGGCGCGCCACCGCTGCTCCCAAAGTCCGACGATCTCCGTGTCCGCTCTCGGTATTGTCGATCGGGCCCGTCGCCCTCGCCGGCCGATTAACGGCGCCCGTCGTCACGGAGACCTTCGCCGGAGCGTCGGAGCCGAGTTCCCCCCCCCACCGGGCGCCGCCGGTTTCGTGATGGCGGCGAGTCACGCCACGCGGCGTTGGAGACGCGTCAGCTTTCATTGCAGCAACAACGACGACGAAGAGACCGGGAGCTTCGGCGCGCCCGTCCGCAGCGACCCGGAGCCAAATGCACGCAAAGCGACAAAGTGGTCGGCGCGGGAACGGTCCTCCTGAACGTCTTTTCCGCCGCCGAGTCGTTCCCCGGTTTCGTATCCCACCCGCGAGGCGACTTGGCGGCGGCCGCGCCGAGCGGAGCGTTCGGGGGAGCATCGCCGGCCGGCGGGCTAGTGGCCGCCCCGGCGCAGGCCCCGCAGGCACGACTTGCAGGTGAAGAAGCCGGTGATGCAGAGGATGCAGAGAGCGAAGACGGAGATGCCGATGAGGATCCGCGTCACCGCCTCCGTCTGGGTGCTGCCTGCCGCGCGACGACCGGACACAACGGCGATCACGGTCACGACCCCCGGTTCTCGCATCGTCACCGTCGTCAACGGCGTCTGATCACCACCCATTCTTCTCATCACCAGCGTCCAATCACCACCCATTCATCGCGATCATCGTCAGGACTTTGGGGCGCCGCGGTTAAAAATCCCGATACACCAAGGGTCGCCGTGAACCGCGAAAGCTCGGGAACCACCGCCGTACAGCATCAAGCGCTTTCTGATAACGGACGGAAGAATTAAAAACATATCCACAGGTCAGAGCGCATCCCCGCCGCCCCCCCGCGGCGCGCCCGGCTCGCCTTGCTTGATCTCCTGGCCGCGTGTGCACGTCCAGTTCTTGAGACAGAGCTCACAGTGGCGTCCCGCGAAGACGGCGCAGTAGGAGCGCGGCTCGCAGGCGCACACCGTGTCGGCGCGCCGGGAGCAGTTCTGCGCCAGCACCAGCCCGCGCTCTGCCGCACGCGCGCAAGGCAAAGATCCCCCGTTTCGCCTTAACAGACTGTAGGGGCAAAAGTGCCGTTAGCGAGTAGCAGCTGTGGAGGCCGACACTGCACACGACGGGTGGGCGGCTAGCACGACGCCCGGCCGCCTTTGTCTCCCTGGTGGCAATGTTTACACACCCCACTAGGTACTCGTTTGAGGCCGCGTCGACCTAGGGGAGGCCCAAGACCGGTTCAGAAAAATCGTCACTGGTGTTGGCCGCGAGCGGGATTCGAACTCGCGTCGCCGATACAACATCAGCGAGAGACCCCCCACTCCGCCCACTAGGTGAGTCAAACACAATCCCTAACGCTGGCCTTCTGCGTTGCGGTTAACTGGGACCGTGTCGATAGACAGATAGAGACTATTATTATTATTGTTGTTGTTGTGACCGCCGCACGGGGTTTTGTGTCGCACTCACCCGCATGGCAGTGTGTGCAGGGCAGGCAGTGCAGGAGCAGGTTCGGGAAGCTCGTGAAGGAGCCCGCTTCGCACGGCGCGCAGCTCACCGCGTCGCTCGCGTCGCTGCCCCGGCTATAGCAGCCTGTACGGAAAACGTAACAACAACAACAGACATTCCTCGTTCGTCGTCGGCAACCGGCTTAATCCCGCGCAGGATGCACGGCGGGGCTACACCCAGGATAGGACGCCAGTCCATCTCAGGGCACTGGGGGGCAATTTAGTCACCAGGCCAATTAACCTATGCAGCAGCGTGTCTTTGGACCGTGGGAGGAAACCGAGTGTCCGGCGAAAACCCACGCGGACACGGGGAGAACACGCAAACGCCACGCAGAAAGGCACTCGAGCCGGGATTCGAACCCCGGAACTTCTGGCTGTGAGGCGGCGGCGCTGCTCGCCGCTACGCCGCCGTGCTGCTACAAAAGTAACGTGTTGTATTTATATAGTAGCACTTTTCACACAGAGGTCCCAATGCACTACAGCAGTGGTTCCCTAAGCTTTCTCGGTTCACAGCGCCCTCAGTGCATCAATATTTTTTCCACATGGCGCCCAAAGTCAGAAAATATAATATGGCATATATCGAACATTTGGAATATCCCGCTGCGGCGCCCCAGAGTGCCGCGGCGCACGCTTTGGGAAACGCTGCACTACGGAAAACCGCAGAGAGGTGGGGGGGTGGAGGCAGGCACGCGGTTTGCCGGCGCCAACCCACCAGACACCGCGTCCTGTATATTACGATGCTATCGGCAAGGGCCTGTCCGCTGGGAGGCTCTGCTATTGCCTGGGAAGACCACTAACGGGTCAGCTTGGTGTTACTCCACACGGTCACCAGAGGGCAGTGGCTCTCGTTACGTAACCTGCAGACTGTCCCACTTTTGTGTCACTTGCCTTCGGGTAAAAATGTTTTATTTAGAGTGAGATAAAAAAAAAACCATTTCAGCTGGCGATTTGAATTTCCACGTGTCACAACGAGAGCGCAGGAACAGCGGTACTCTCCACCTGTTCTGCGTGGGTTTCCTCCGGTGTCTCCGGCTTCCTGCCCGCAACTAAGAAAACACTCGTTAATGAATTGACCGGTAAGATTGTAATATATAGGCGGATTGGCGCCGGATAACCGCGTAGCTGACTGCCCCGATTTCCTGCAGCATTTTGGGTCCTCTGGGCGAAAGGCGCTACCACATAAATACAATCAATCAATCAATCATCATCGTATAATAGACACAATAAATCATAACGCCTGAAGATGCCTCCAACGTGGGAGGCAAAACGTCGTGAATGAGAGAGGAGGAACGCTCGGCAACACGGCTATCCCGACATCGTCGAGAGCAACTCTCATTGCGGATTCCCACAGCCGCGCTCTGTAAAAAGGCGAGCGCAGCGCCCGCTCCGTGGGCGGTATAACGAACCCGTCTAGATGCGCCGCGTGCCAAACGTGCTTGACAAGACTCGTATGTGGCTATCCGGAACTCGGGGTCACCTTCCGCAGAGTTATGGGCATCGTGAATGCCGCCAAGTCCACCCAGTCGTGTGACGAGACGACGGAGTATTTTCCCACAAAGCTCGTGTCGCCCCACGGTGGCGTAGCGGTGAGTAGCGCTGCCGCCTCGCAGCGACAAGATTTCCCAGGTTCGAATCCGGTCGCTCGGGTGCCTGTCGGTGCGCAGTTTGAATATTCTCCCCGTGCCGGCGTGGGTTTTCGCCGGGCACTCCGGTTTGCTTCCTCAGTCGAAAGACACGCTTCTGCGTAGATTAATTAGCCAGCGGACTAAATTGGCCTCGGTGCCCTGTGACGGACTGATGTCCTATCCGGGATATAGCCCTGCCTTGCACCTTATGTCTGCCGGGATAGGCTCCGGCTCATCGCAACCCTGTACAGGATTAAGCGGTTTCTGACAACGATGATGATGATAATTAAGTTGTGAGACGAAACCAGAGAACCCGGAGGAAACCCGCGCAGAACAAGGGCGAGAGAATAACACACAAACTCCACACGGAAAGGCGCCCGAGGCAAGACCATTGTTTCCGTGAGGCGGGGATGCTAACACTGCTCCGTCCATCGGGCGACGTTTCTCCGCGCACGTCGGAAGCAGCGTCAGGCGTCACCCAGTCAGGCGTCACCCAGTCCTCCGCCGCGGAAGGCGAACCGTCGCCAATGAGCAGCCACGGAGATCAACGACTCAAGAAACGGGAGACGGCATTTTAAACACGCGCCGGCTCCACAGCGACCGGAGCTCACTTTCTCTCCGTCCATAAATACACGGCGAGTCACCTTCACCCTCGCCGCTTGCCGGCCTCCCGAGTCTAAATTTATCCTGTTACTAGCCGGCGATGCGAGCGGCTCAGTAGCGTTTGCCGCGGAACGGCGCTCGCTTAAAAATAATATGAATTCATCACCGCGCCATCTGCATGCCAATCGTCGCCTCGCGGGAATTTCCGTCGGGGGTCAATCATTCCGCGTTGGCGTCCGGCTGCCCTGGCGGTCTCGTGGTGGAAATTCCACATTCCCAGGACTGGGCGCCAGTGTCCCCATGGTGGGCGCCAGAGTTTTAAAGAAGGGCCGGGTACCGCTGCATCAGCCTGGAGCCACATCAACTAGGCCAACACAACATCCCGCACAACCTTCAAAAAACTACTAGGAGAACACCTTTTGACCAACGCATGACAACTGCCGAGCCAGGCTCCGCGCCTCCGAATCCACGGGCGCGATGCGCTCGGGCAACACGTGCCACATGTTATAAATGTATTTATTATGATTGTTGCCGTCGGTTAAAGTCGGTTGTGGTGACGAACCTGCGGCGCAGAGGAGGCAGCCGCGGCTGCCGTGGTCCCACGCCTCGCAGCAGTCCATGGGCTCCTCCACGTGGCTTGCCGGCATGCCACACACCTGTGAGTCGTCACGCACACGAGGCATCGCTCCCGTCTCTCGAAACGCCAACCTTGATGATCACGAGTGCGGTGGTCCCCTCGCTGTGCGATGGCCTCGCAATACGATGAAATCGCTGTCGACATGTCGTTCTCTCCACAGCCTTGTGCGGAGCTTTGTGACCCTCGGGTCTTCTTCTTTGCGATTCTTCAAAGCACGATGGGCAGCTTCTGGACATCGTTGTCTTTCAGCTTGGCTTCGAAGTGTTTGGTAGAATTCGCAGGCAATACCAAGTATTACCTGACAGGGATCGCGACGTGAACGCTTCTACCTTGACCCCCAGGTGAAAGGCGCTATATAAATGCTATTATTATTATTATTACGATACGCGCGCTGTAAAAACATTAGCACCGCGCTACGATCAAATTTCACTTCGCGATCGGCGCGGCAAAAACGCACCCGCGACCAACGCGGTACAGATACGCATTCATCCGGCAGTTGACAAACGCGCGTACGTTATTTAATCACGATGAAGTCATCTCGGGGATTATCAGCGTTTTACCCCATGACGTCGATAGCTTTGCGCTCCGCGACAGAGAATGACTGGAGGCGTAACGAGCACGTGAACGGGATGACGGCCAGGCTAAGGTTTCGGAAGCATTGTGGGTTCAATCTTCTCGAAACAAAGCATTCGCTTAATCTTTGACGGAAAAAAATAAATCGGCTTAGGAGGAACGGACATTAATTGTCTGGGAATGGCCACAGACGGCTTCCAGGATTATGCTACTAGCGCATCGTTCCAACGCAAGCGACGGTTTATCGATAGCGTGGCGATCCCACAATCGCCAGATGAACGGCGCGATCGATGGGCTGTCCAACGTGATCCACGACCGCGGCGCACAACTGCTTGTTCAGCAACAACGCTGCCGCCAACCTGGGGTCGGAATCATTTGATCGCGACGAGAATATAAAATGATGTACCGGTGCAGGTTTTCACGGCCCGACTCATGATGGTTGCTCTTCAGAGCACCATCAGTGTTAGAGACAGGAGCTAGCTTTGCAGGCAGGAGCCGGTGTTAGAGTCAGCACATGGTGTTAGGGACAGGAGCCAGTGTCAGAGATAGCAGGCAGCGTTAGAGACAGGAGCCAGTGTTAGAAGCAGGAGCCAGCGTCAGACAGGAGCCAATGTTAGAGACGGGAGCCAGTGTCAGAGCTAGCAACCAGTATTAGAGATCGCAGCCAGGTTTAGAGACAGCAGCCAGTGTTAGAGACAGGAGCCAGCAAGTGTTAGAGACAGCATTTTCCTGCTGTAATACTACACATCTATCTATTTATCGCTTCCGAAGTCTGCTGACTAGTTGTCCGCTACATCGAGGTCTTACTGTACGCCACTCAAGCCAACGCCGTTGTCTCCTCTCGCGGCACCGCGCGACATCCTTCGTCCCGCGAAACGTCCGGGTTCAACGCCCGTCCGAGGCCAGGGGGTAACAATTCGGACAATGTGGCCAGACGGAACTAAAAATACCCCGGCACGGCGAGCGTGTCCGCCTGCTTTGGAAACGGTCGCAATGTCGGCGATGCGCGGATATACTGTCCTCGTGTTTGTTGTGTCCATGTTGGAAAATCCCGTACAGCGCTTGCAGGCTCGCTGGGTGTTTTATTCTGCCGTGATAATAAACATGAATTCGTTCGTTGTTAGAAACCGCTTAATCCTGTACAGTGTTGCTGTGAGCCAGAGCCTATCCCGGTAGACACAGGGCGCAAGGCAGGGCTATACCCAGGATGGGACGCCAGTCCATCGCAGGGCACCGGGGGCAATTTAGTCAACAGGCCAGTTAACCCTATGCAGCAAGCGTGTCTTTGGACCGTGGGAGGAAACCGCAGTGCCCGGTGGCGAAAACCCACGCGGACACGGGGAGAGAACACGCAAACTCCACACAGAAAGGCCCCCCGAGTAGGGATTCGAACCCCGGGGGCTTCTTGCTGTGAGGCGGCAGGGCTCCTCACTGCGCCACCGTGCCGCCCAATAACAAACAACTATCTATCTATAGTGAAGCTCTGTTTCAGGGTTTAGGTCGTGTGAAAACATATGTAAGTGTTGTATACCCGTCGATATGTTGGAGAATTAAGCGGGGCACAAACAGCACTTACCTCCAACATATCGACGGGTATACAACACTTACATATTATTTCACATGACCTAAACCCTGAAACAGAGCTTTACTCGGGATAACACTGGTCATTAAAGCCTTCGAGTTAACTATCTATCTATGGTGGATTTTGACCCCCGTGTTACGAGCCCACTCGCCCGCTCGCTCACCGGCCCCTAGGGAGGCACCCCCGTGGAGATTAACGCGTTATTTTCATCGCGTCTCCCGGGGAGTTTGCTCCCTCCTGGCTGCCTTACGTGACCCTAATCACGCACCGCCTGTGATGCATCACACAGACAAAGGTCCCCCGTATAGACGCAACACACTGTAGGGTCAAGTGCAGTCAGCCAGCACCTATGACCCTACAGTCTGTTAAGGCTATAGGAGGGATCTTTATCTTTGTGTGTGTAATACACGCACACACACAGTAATGCCCGGCTTTGTCGTAACGATATTGCACGGTCGCGTTTGCAAAAGCCGCTGCGGTGAATCTCTGCTCGCGTTTGCGAGCGCGGAAATTACGGTGTCAGGATTAATGAGGGAGTCGGTGAAATTACGCGGCCAGGCCAGAATTGCCTGTCATAGCTACAGCCAGTTTAAATACGGTTAAAAGGCCCAAGCCGCTTTAAAAAAAAAAAAATACCCGCAGCAACGACGCTGAATCGTACAATATTTTAGCGTAAAAAAAAAAAGCCCCCATATATTTTTCCAGCGAACGGAGAAAAATATTGGACACGTCCTTTATAGATGTTTTAGTAACGGTGCTTTGGGATGCGGGCGGCGGGTTTTGAGCCGTAATAAGCTGGGCGCAACATATTGTACCCATTCGGTTTTAATCAGGCCGGTAATGTAAAATACAGCAAGTAAATCACGGAACATGGCACCGGTACTGGCCATTAAACAGAAACAATTCCGTTTCGGAAAAACGGTCAAAGTTTCTCACCTTATGCGATTGCAATTCTGCTGCGAATAACAGTTATTTTTTATGTCGCGTTTAATAGAAAGCCGGCGTGTGACTGAGACGGAAATCGAGTGTTGCTCCTTGACAAGGTGCGCGGAAATTGACCTGAGCGTCACAGCTAAAAATCAACTGGAGGTCAATATAATCTTTCCCGAGGAAATCTCTCTCTGCACAGCTCGCTCCGATTATAAACCCTTCACCTTTTTAAAGGTTTGGACAATCCCGTAACCGTGAGGTATGGCACGTTTAATCAGCATTGTCGTCTCCAAATTAATTCAAATTTGCGCTTAGGATGCAGGTCACAATAACGGTGACCTTAATTTGGTGAGCGAATGAGAGCCGCTGGGGTAGTAGCGTTGATTGCAAAGGTGGCTTTTGTTTAATCCTTCATTCATTCACTGTCAGAAAACGCTTAATCCTGTACAGGGTTGCGGTGAGCCGGAGCCTATACCGGCAGACACAGTGTGCAAGGCAGGGCTATACTCTGGATGGGACGCCAGTCGATCACAGGGCACCGGGAGCAATTTAGTTGGCAGGCCAATTTAACCGATGCAACAACATGTCTTTGGACTGTGGGAGGAAACCGGAGTGCCCGGCGAAAACCCACGTGGACACGGGGAGAACATGAAAACTCCTCACAGAAAGGAACCCGAGCCGGGATACGAACCCGGGACCTTCTTGCTGTGAGGCGGCAACGCTACTCACCGCGCCACCGTGCCGCCCGTAAAGATTCCCCCATATAGCCTTAACAGACTGTCGGGTAATGTGCCGTTAGCAAGCACCCATGTAGGTCAACACGGCACACAAAGACCAATGCGCACTCTAAGACGATGCAAAGGGTACGAAAATATGAGACGAAATTGTGGCAAAGTATTTTGATTATAGGGCGAAATACGGTAACGGGCAATAAACTGCAACAACCGCGCCGCCGCTCGCCAGCATTGTTTAGTGATTCTAAAGCGTTTCCCATTAATCACTGGCAATTAGTGACTCGATCGGTCACAAGAAGCCTATTGACTGCAGCGGGAGCCGGTGATGAAGTACGGAAGTCACATAATTCCATATTACATTGACGTAAGACTTAAAAAAAACAATTTTCGACGCAACGCTGTAATTATAGGGGTGGGGCGGAGGGATCGGTGGCGCGGCGGTTAGCGCCCGGCGATCCAAGTTCAATACCTGACCAGGGTTTACCACCAATGGCAAGTTGGTTCTGGACAATTCACGGACACACTGACCGGTGTGGTGAAGTAGGTCAAACAGCGGGGAGGAGTGAGACGGCCACGCGGTTAGCCGGCGCCAACATTCTCCGCACACCGTCCTGTATGTCGTGTGCAGTTCGTCTGATTAATCTGTCAAGTCTTTGGAAAGAAAAGCGTCTCGAGAGAGAAACATTGCCGGGTGGTTTCCTCCCACAGCGAAAAAAAACACTCGTTAATGAATTAGCCGATAACATTATGCTATGTTGGACGCAGTGTCTGGCAAAATGTTGGCACCGGCTAACCACGTGGCTGCCTTCCCCCTCCCTGCCTCTCCGCGGTTTCCTCGCAGCGACCGGTACGGCCAAGTAGCGCGCACGAGCCCGGCGGCGCGGGGGGAGCCGTCGTCCGGCAGCCACGACGCGGCACCACCCGCGGAGCTCCACGGATGCGACCCAACAACAACAACCGTCGCTCGCCACTAAGTGGCGGTGACGTCACCACGGCGCCTGTGCCAGGCCAGGCGCACCTTGACGCTATCGCGCAGAGTGTCGAAGGCTCGCTGACAGGTCACGGAGCTGACCCAGTTGCCATTGGCTGCCTGACTGAGATGACTGGCCGGGGCACCACTTGTGATCCCCACCGTGCCGGATCGCCCAGTTTTAGCCGCCCGGCGCTCGGCTCGCCGTTGCCAGCGTCGCTCCTCTGCCCTCAGTTGTTGTTGGACGGCGACTGCCTCCGACTGCCCGGCAGCGTCCTTCACGAACCTCCTCCGCGGAGGTCGATCTCGACACCGCCGGTACCGGTCACGGGCAAGTCCAATCACACCCACGTCCTTCTGCGCCGCATCGGTGCGACGCCCGCGCCTGGACGCTCGCGCGCAGTTAGCGCGCCGACAGACACCCACTCGACACGCGGCAAAACCAGCCCCGGCGCGCGGCCGCAGATACAGTGGAGCGTTTGAGAAACGATTCCGGTCAGCCGGCCGCATTAATAATTGATTTCTAATTTTAACGGGCGCGCGGAGGACGCGGTTTACGGTCCGGATTTAGCGTCTGCGGCCGCCGTGGCGTTTCCGCCGCCCGGCCGCTCGCCGCGGATTTAAGAGGCGGCAACCGACGCGGTTAGAGCAGCGGCAGCGCCGCGCGGTCGATGAAACGTTATGTTTTACGAAGAGCCGGGGCCGAGCGGCCGATCGGGACGCGGCTCGCGTCGCAAACGGGCCGCCGCGCCGACAGCCGAAGGTTAAAAGGGCGTCGCCGCGGGGCCCAGACGCCCGCGATCGCGCGTCCCGCTACAGCAGCCGCTCTCGACCTCCCGCACCTCGAGGCCCGCTTGGCCCACTCGGGCCTGGTCTCCGCCGACCGCGTAGTTGGCGCCCGCGGCCCACCGATGGGTCGCCACCCGCCGCTTGAGAAAGGCGGCCCCGCACTACACGACCAGAGAGATGTGCTACACTAGCAAAACACGACCCGCCCCGTATATGACTTCCGTCCAGATCGCTGTGACTGCCAGACCAGACTATATTCTTTCAGGATAGCCGTGTCGAGCGAGCTTTCGCCTCCCGCGTTGGAAGCGTCGGAGGCGAAACATCGCGAGGGCGAGACGGAGAGCGCTCGGTGACGCGGCTAATCCCGAAAGAACGGCTCTGAAGAGCAACCATCACGAATCGAAGCCTATCGGTCACGTTTGCGGCCAAACCGCTTGTTCTGCAAGTTTTCGCGAGAAAAATGAAATAAAACCCACCGGCCCGACCGGCAAAGAGAAACTGTGGCAGAATATCATGAAAAGTTAATGCGCCGCTCATGCAAATGCTTCCCATCAAACGTCGCGTGGCTTCGCGCGCCGACAGGTTACCGGCCGCGAGAGCGAGACGGGGACGCGGCCAAGCTGAGGTCAAGGGAGAGGTCACACTCGCAGCTGATTCAAAATGCATGCTGCGGCTCTGATTGGCGGCGGCGGCGAAAACCGGTGGGAAATCCCGCGCCCGCTCCATCCGCCGCGCTACCCTCCCCGCTGCCAACTAAAAAGACCGTTGCGGGTGGCACAGTTGCGTAGCGGTGAGTGGCGCTGCCGCCTCACGGCAAGAAGGTCCCGGGTTTGTATCCCGGCTCGGGTGCCTTTTCCGTGTGGAGTTTGCCGGTTGTGGGAGGAACCCGGAGGACACGGAGGAAACCCACGCGCAACCGGGGGGTGGGGGGGGGCAGAACGCACAAGCTGCACGCAGAGCGGGAATCGAACCGTCTCGGGGAAGATCATGCTTTCTGTGAGGCACGGATGTTACCGCCGCATAGACACCCTTCTGTCCGTGCGGTATCTCAATTTCAGAAGAGAAAAGAAAATCAATGAAAATAGATTTTTATATTTCCTTCCCCTCCAACGCGGCACGCCGTTCTCTCCACAGCTCGGATTATAAAAAAATAAAAAACCCCCAAAAAAAAATTGTTGCTGATTTTCCGTTCTCTGTCGTTGTTGACATGTCGTTCTCACCGCAGCCTTGTGCAGCGCTTTTTGACCCTCGGGTGAAAGGCGCTATATAAATGCTATTATTATTATTAACATCCGCGCCGAGGCGGTTCGATTCCCGCCTTGGGAATCGAACCGTTTGTGTGCTCTTCCCATGGTCTGCGTGGGTTTCCTCCGGGTTCTCCGGTTTCCTCCCACAACTTAAAAAAACACTCATCAATCAGTTGGCCGATAACATCATAATATATCGTAAGCGGCGTGTGGCAATATGGCGCCGGCAGACCGCCTGGCCGCCTCCTCCGCCTCTGCGCATTCCTTCTCTCGTCGAATGAATATCTGCGACATTGAATGAACATGTGCCACACGGCGTTATAAATGTAACTTTATAATTATTATTCTTACCAGCCACGTCCCTAATACGAACAGCGCGAAGAACCTCGCGGTGGTCGGCGCGGCGGTGCACATGACCGGCTCGGAGCACCCGCCACGAGTGAATCCGAGAGGGTCGTTCCGTGGCACGGGTGTGCGGCGCGGGTTCGAGTTGGCGCGTGGGTAGGGGGGCACAGCTGCACCCGACACACGGACAAACATAGAGACGCGGGTCAGTCGGGCAGATGCGGGCGGCGTGCGGTGAAAAGTTACGAGACTCGGCGTGGATTTACAGCGGGCAGAATTTATGGAAATGAATCACGTTCCCGGGTTCGAATCCCGGCCCGGGTGCCTTTCTGTGTGGAGTTTAAAGGTTGTCACCGTGTCCGCGTGGGTTTTCGCCGGGCACTCGGGTTTCCTCCCACACTCCAAAGACACGCTGCTGCACACGTTAATTGGCCTGCAGACTAAACTGCCCCCGGTGTCCTGTGATGGACTGGCGTCCCATCATGGGTATAGCCCTGCCTCGCGCCCTGTGTCTCCCGGGATAGGCCCCGACTCACCGCAACCCTGTACAGGATTAAGCGGTTTCTGACAATGAAATGATGAATGAACAAAGGAAGAACCACAAGACATGTGGACCACCCTTTGCAAACATAATCATTTTAATTCATTTCTGTTTTAAATAACCCTTATTTATTTCAGATGGCTGATACGAGTTCATTATGCTGTTGAATAACGGAGGGGGTATGAGCGTATGGGCGCACGAAAGATCACAAACCGGATAAAACATCGCTATAAAATGTGGGGTCACAAGACATCTGGACCACTCTATACAAACTGTCTGACTTGTTTAGAATAATAATAGCGTTTTATATAGCGCCTTTCACCCGAGGGTCACAAAGCGCTGCACAAGGGCCGCGAAGAGAACGGCATGTCAACAAAAAAAAGGAAAAAAAAATTAAATGATTAAGGCTGCTTCGAATATACTGAAAGGTCGTGAAACTGGCAATCTTAAGAGTGGCAAAAATCTGCCAGCGTCCCCTAAGATGGCCGTCACTTCCTTAAAGACAAACACGGAGGGAGACAGGGAGGGGGAAACATAGGGACACAGAGACAGGAAGACAGAGAGACAGACACGAGGGGGAAAACAACGCCAATCCAAATTAAATTAAACAACCACAATACTTCCACAGGACACCGGTGGTACCTCGCATCACTGCGCCTTAAAAACAATAGTTAATTAGACAGGAGCCACTGTTAGATACAGGCGCCAGCATTGGAGACATGATCCAGTGTTCGAGATGTAGATATTACCACCGCACAGACACCCTGCCACTTACTGTTATATTAATAATAGCATTTATAGAGCGATTTTCACCCAAGGGTCACAAATCGCTGCACAGGGCTGCGGAGAGAACAACATGTCAACAACGACTGTTATTATTATTATTATTATTCGTGAAGTCTCGCATGAAGTAGACGGTGAAGTATTTTGGGGCTATGACGAAAAAATAGTCTATACACAGAACTTGGGGGTAGGGTGCTGAAGATTACATATGAACTGTTGCCGGATTTTCACGTTTCATTCGAGATTCTACTCGGCGTTTCCAGGAAATGCCCGTCTATTATTTAACGAAGGCCAGATGAGAGCTCATTGAAGCCACACATCGTCTCACCTTTCCTCGGAGAGGGCCACGCGTTAGGGCCTCTCCCGAGTTTTGGTAACCACACACTGCTGTGGCAATTAGCGCTTAATTGCGAATTCGGGAGTTTGAAATCACCGCAGTAATTATCTGAAATATTCCAAATCGTCTGTGCGTATACCATTCCAATACAGACTCGTTGCTACCTATGTATTTTTTTCACATTGCAATGTTTAACCGTTTTAAATGTTTAACTGAGCGGCACTGTGGCGCGGTGAGTAGCGCTGCCGCCTCACAGCAAGAATTTCCCCGGTTCGAATCCCGGCTCGGGTGGAATTTGCATGTTCCTCCCCGTGTCTGCGTGGGTTTTCGCCGGGCACTCCAGTTTCCTCCCACAGTCCAAATAATAATAATATCAATGCATATAGCGCCTTTCACCCGAGGGTCACAAAGCGCCGCATGAGGGCCATGAAGAGGACGGCATGTCAACAACGAAAGAAAAAAAACAATAAAAACCAAAGCAACAGAAAATAAATGATTAATGCCTCTTCGAATATACTGAAAGGTCGTCAAACTGGAAATCTTTAGAGCGGCAACATTCTGCCAGCGTCCCCTAAGATGGCCGTCACTTCCT
>JAZEWU010000055.1:3049030-3061979 GCA_036362915.1 Geotria australis | reverse complement strand
CGGGGTCACCGCTACCCTCGAGGATGCCTATTACCACGCGCAGTGTTAGAGACGGGAGTCAGCGTTAGAGACAGGAGCCGGCGTTAGAGACAGGAGCCATCGTTAGAGACAGGAGCCAGCGTTAGAGACAGGAGCCAGCGTTAGAGACAGGAGCCAGCGTTAGAGACAGGAGCCAGCGTTAGAGACAGGAGCCAGCGTTAGAGACACGAGCCAGTGTTAGAGACAGGAGCCAGCGTTGCGTGGCAGGTATCCTGCAATCCAAACCTTGCCAGCTCACGGGGTTATTCCCCTGCCCTAACGACAGACATCTTATCTGCAAACATCTATCTATGGTGAAGTTGATGTGGACTAACATGGCCGTGACGAGACGCTCGTCGGCTGATTAGCGGCTCCCCGCTCATCACCCGCTGGGACTCCCGTGATGAGCATCGATCGGGATTAAATGGCTCGAATGTCCTCTCTTTGCCGCGGCAGGATCCCGACAGCCAGCGGCCCCTGCCTTTACAAACGATCTACACGACGGATGGACGCGAGACCACGACAGGGCTGTATTAGAGATCTTCTTCTTCTTTGCGATTCTTCGAAGCACGATGGTCAGCCTCCGGACATCGTTGTCTTGCAGGAGTCTGTGTTAGAGGTGGAATTCTGTGTTATAACAATAATAGCATTTTATAGAGCGCCTTTCACCCGAGGGTCACAAAGCGCCGCACAAGGGCTGAAAGACAACGATGTCCGGAAGCTCAACAGATGCCAGAAGCCCCTCCAGTCCGGAGCAAGAAGAGAGACCAACGCCCGCCGCCTTTAAGGCCAGCCACTGACTATTACATCTCTAAACGTCGAAGGGACCGTCTGCAAACTAAAGAAGAACTTGTTGCAATGGGGGAAACTGTCATATAACCATCACGCTTCGAAGAATCGAATCGAATTCGACATAAAAAAAACCCCTAGAGAGACAAAGGCGGCCAAGCGTGGCGACGGCGGTCCGAGCGGCATGTCCCGGGTAGTGCCCGTCGCTGGCAGGGGGTGGTAGACGCCAGCGCGGGGCGAGCCGGGCGAGATATAGCTGCCACTGCGTAGGCGCTTTGTGACCCTCGGGTGAAAGGCGCTATACAAAAGCTGCTAACTGCGGCGTCGACTGTGGCGTCCTGTCTTGGCTTAGCGCGGGCGGAGGGGGTTGGGTGGGGAACGAACACAGCGAGAGAGAGAGAGGTGGGGGAGAGAGAGGGGGAGAGAGACGGGCTCGTGTGCGAGGGAGCAAACGGTGGCGTTCGGAGTGAGACGAGCCGCGCACTGCGAGAGGGAGGCAGCGCAGAGCCTACACGCCCGTGTCCGTCGATCGCCGCGATGCCGTGACTCGGATTCGAACCGAGGATTGGCCTGCACGAGCCAGAGTTACAAACGGCGCGCTACGCAGCTCCCCCTACCCCGCTACACGCGCAGACAGGCGACAGAGACCCGCGGAGCCATGGAGGCTGACTGGACGCCCAGTGCCGACGGTTGGGTTCGACGTGTCGAGAACGGGACCTTCCCTGGGGCTGCCGAGACAGGATCCGGCGCGGGGGAGACGGACGCCTCCGTGCACCCGTGAGTAATCGTCGGTCATTATTAACCGTCGTCGTTGTTGACATGCCGTTCTGTTCGCAGCGCCGCTTTGTGACCCTCGTGTGAAAGGCGCTATATAAAATGTTATTATTATGAACATCACGATGTTGTCACAATGGTATAATTGTCCCGCGCGCGCGTACCGCCATTCTTTGTCGAAAGCTACTCTCGGTTCGGAACCCACGCAGAACAGGGGGAGAACAAGACAGAGACAAAGATGCCCCCGTGTAGCCTTAACAGACTGTAGGGGCAAGTGCCGTTAGCGAGCACCTACGAAGGTCGACACGGCACACACAGAGTGGGTGGGTGACCAGCACCACGCCCGGCCGCACTAGGTACTCATTTGAGGCTGAGTCGACCTAGGGGAGGCCCAGGACCGGTTCGGAAAACAGGGGGAGAACGCACACACCCACACACTCCACACGGAAAAGAGCGACAGAGGAAGGAATCGAACCACCTCGGGCATGACCTTAAGCGGGTACTGCATTATAAGTAGCCACTTAGTCATGTACGGGTGCCCGCGGGGGGGTCGGAGCCTATCCCGGCAGACGCAGGGCGCAAGGCAGGGTTATAGCCAGGACGGGACGCCGGTACATCGCAAGGACACCGGGGTGATTTATAGTCAGCAGGACAATTAAGCCAGATAGCAGAGGCGTATGTTTGGACTGTGGGAGGAAACCGGAGTGGGTGGGTGGTTTAATTGGTGCGTGGGTGGTGGGTGGGTGAGTGGTTTGGTGAGTGGGTAAGTGGGTTGTTGAGTGGGTTGGTGAGTGGGTTGGTGAGTGGTTGGGTGAGTGAGTAGGTGAGTGAGTGGGTGGGTGGGTGGCAGCAGCCTGTCTTTGGACTGTGTGATGAAACCGGGGCAATGTAATCAGCTCAATTAACCTAAGCAGCAGTGTGTCTTGGAACTGTGGCAAGTATCGCCAGTAGGGAGACAAAGGCGGCCGGGCGTGGTGTTGTCCACCCATTCCCTCGAGTGCCGTGCCGGCCTTCATAGGCGCTACTTAACAGCACTTGACCCTACAGTCTGTTGAGGCTACACGGGGATCTTTGTCTTTGTGAGCATGTCTTCCGAGCATATGTCTATTGTGCTGTCACCTTATGTAACGCTACACAGGCACACGGGGGGGACAGAACACACACGCTCCACACAGAAAGGCGCCCGAGGCGGGAATCGAGTCGCCTCGGATGCTATCGCCGAGTTAAACGAAAATTAATTGGCTGAGGCTTCGTTAAAAGATGTATCCGGTCAGATAGAGGGGGCTAAACGGGCAGCACACGGCCTGGAGAAGAGATGGACTGATGCGGCACAGGAGGACCTGGAGCTGGGTGGATTTGCTGAAAACTGGTTCCGGCGGTGTCAAGATCGACCTCTGTGGAGGAGGTTCGTGAAGGACGCTACTGGGCAGTCGGAGGCAGTCGCCTTCCAGTAACAACGGAGGGCGGAGGAGCGACGCTCACAACAGCGAGCCGAGCGCTGGGGCGACTAAAACTCAGCAATCTGGCACGGTCGGGAGCACACAGGTGGTGCCCCCAGCCAGTCATCTCAGGCAGTCAGCCCATGGCATCTGGGTCTATCCCGTGACCTCCTGCCGGCGAGCCTTCGACACTCTGCGTGATAGCCTCGACCGGGGTGCACCTGGCCTGGCACTAGGCGCCGTGGTGACGTCACCGCCACTTAGTGGCGAATGGCGGCGGTTGTTGTTGTCGTCCCCTGCGTGCGTGTGTGCCCGGCGAAGGGCGCTCATTTCGGAATGAAGGTCACACAATTATCCCGAGGATAGCGACCTCATTATGGCGTCGGTCTCGTGCGAGCTCTCGGGAGAGGGAGCCTTCCGTTCGCCCCGTCACACCCTCAACAACAAAAAAAAAGCCACACTCGTGAATTAATCGGCCGATAACGTCACATTATATAGGACGCGGTGTGTGGCAATATGTTGGCTGCCTCATCCGCCTCTCTGTGCGGGTTCCTCACGCCCTCTGAGTCAGTCGTTCTCTCTTCGAATCACTGTAATACCTTTCGAAATTGAACGAATATGTGCCACGCGTTATAAACGCGATTTATATTATCTATTCATCCATCCGTTGTCGGAACCGGCTTAATCCTGTACAGGGTTGCGGTGAGCCGGAGCCTATCCCGGCAGACACAGGGGGCAAGACAGGGCTATACCAATGATAGGACGCCAGTCCATCACATGACACCGGGGGCAATTTAGTCAGCAGGCCAATTAACCTACGCAGCAGCACGTCTTTGTACTGTGGGAGGAAACCGGAGTACCCGGCGAAAACTCACGCGGACATGGGAGTAACATATAACACTCAGCGTTGCGCATTTGAAATAAACTCGTGCTTCGAAGAATCGCAAAGCAGAAGACTTGATTTAGTTGCCTTTGCTGGAGAATGACGCTGTCACCCTTACGGGCTCCATCCAATATCACGTCTCGCCGTGTTTCTGTCTCGACGTTGTGCGATTCTATCCGCTGGATGAATAAAGAGCGCAGCGCGGGATCAGGAGGAGATCCGATTATAGCCTCGGGATTGTATCGCTTCACCAGACGGAAGGGGGTCAAGGTAGGAGCGTTCACGTCGCGATCCCTGTCAGGTGATATACTTGGCGTTGCCTGCGAATTCTACCAAACACTTCGAGGCCCAGGAGCTGAAAGACAACGATGCCGTGTGATGAGAATCGCTCTCCGCAGCTGCTCGAAAGTGTTAGAGATTCATAGAAACCCATAGCGAAACCATAGAGACTCGGCGGTGTATAGAGGCACGCGGAGATACATAGAGAGACTCATAGAGACACACAAGGTCTAGAGGTCTCCCCCCCCAAAAAAAAAAAATGTTGAGTTTATGAGAAAGATAGATAGATAGAGAGACTATAGAGATGATAGTCGAAGCGAGGTCTGACATGCCGCTCTCTCCACAGCCCTGTGCAGCGCTTTGTGACCCTCGGGTGAAAGGCGCTCTATAAAATGCTATTATTATTATTATTACTACGGTGAACTGTCGCTGCCAGGGGTGCGTTCGTGGACAGAACGCGCTCTATTAATGAATCATTTAATTTTTGTCGCGTCGATTTTTTTTTTCGTTGTTGACTTGCCGTTCTCTCCGATCTATAAAACGCTAGAATTATTATTATTATTAACGCTGGATGTGGGGGGGCCGCCGAGTTCCAAACCCCGAATTGCCACATCCGCCTTTGTCGCGCGATGTTTCCACTCTCACGGAATCCGAGACGACGGAGAAATGCGATTAGCGTCGCCTCGCAACGTCGCGGGGATGTCGGGCGGAATCGCGGATCAACGCGGCCAGGAGATAATACCTCCATGCATTGTGAGAAACCGCCTGATCCTGTACTACAGGGACGAGGCTGAGCCGGAGCCTATCCCGGTAGACACAGGGCGCAAGGCAGGGCTATACCCTGGATAGGATGCCAGTCCATCACGGGGCACCGTGATGGACTGGCATCGTATTCATTCAATGTCGAAGGTATTCATCGACGAGAGAATGACTCAGAGGCGTAGCGAGGAAAGCGCAGAGAGGCGGAGGAGGCAGCTAGGCGGTTTGCCGGCGCCATGTTGCCACACACTGCTTCCTATATATTATGATGTTATCCGCCAAATAATTAATGAGTGGTTTTTTTTAACTTGTGAGAGGAAACCGGAGAACCCGGAGGAAACCCACGCAGAACAGGGGGGAGAACACACAAACTCTACACAGAAAGGCGCCCGAGCCGAGATTCGAACCCGGGTCCTTCTTGCTGTGAGGCGCAAATGTTACCACTGCGCCACCCATGCAGCAGCATGTCTTTGGACTGTGGGAGGAAACCGGAGTTGCCCGGCGAAAACCCACGACTCTTACATAACCACGGCAGGCTCCCATCACGCAGCGAAAGTTTAACTGGAATTAAATTGTAGATCATAAAGGGATTTAGAAGGTGGGATGGTTAATTAAAGTGTCAACAGTCTGCGTGCGAACACAGTAGGCAGTGCAGATAAACTGACATTATCACGGCTCCGGGACGTAATAAAATGCAACTCGCACGCTCGCCAGTCAGTGATTAAACAATATGACCACTCACGGGAGGCGGGCGGCACGGTGGCGTAGTAGATAGCGCTACCGCCTCACAGCAAGAAGCCCCCGAGTTCGAATCCCGGCTCGGGTGCCTTTCATGTGGAGTTTGCACGTTCTCTCCCCGTGTACGCGTGGGTTTTCGCCGAGCACTCCGGTTTCCTCCCACCGTCAGGTTAATTGGCCTACTGAGTAAATTGTACCGGGTGCCCTGCGATGGACTGGCATCCCATCCTGGGTATAGCCCTGCCTTGCGCACTGTGTCTGCCGGGATAGGCTCCGGGCTCACCGCGACCCTGTACAGGATTAAGCGGTATCTGAAAATGGATGGACTCATGGAAGGCGCTGGAACGAGCTGGTTAGAGCAGAGGCTTGTACCGATGTAGGTTCGTGATGGTTGCTCCTCAGAGCTGTTCTTTCGGGATAGCCGTGTCGCTGAGCTCGCTCCGTCTCTCCCTCGCGACGTTTCGCCTCCCGCGTTGTATGCCTCCAACACGGCTCTCCCCAGAGGAGGTTCGACTAAGGATCACATGGACTCCGAGCAGGGCAGTTAACTGCGTTTGATATCAGGCAACAGCTCGCACCACACACTCACCTTCACTCGGTCTCAGTTCGCCTGAGGATGCCTCTAACGTGCGAGGCGAAACGTCGCGGGAGCGCTCAGTGTCACGGCTATAGACTGTATCGACTATAGACTGTATGTATAGATTATATACTGTGTGTATAGGCTGTCAAGAGGGGGGAGCGCTCAGTGCTTTCAGAATGTCTGCCACTGTTGCTGATTATTTGGATACCGGAGTGTCCAGCGAAAACACACTAGGACACGGGGAGAGAACACGCAAACTCCACACAGAAAGGCACCCGAGCCGGGATTCGAACCCGGCTCTCCTTGCCGTGAGGCGGCAGCGCTACTACCCGCTCCACCACCGTGCCACCGCTGAATAGTGGTGGTAGGGTGGTCTATTTATTATTAAACCAGGAAATTATATATTGGCGAAAGAGATGCAATGCCGTGTTTACAAGGTCGACTGAGGTCACATGGGGCCCTAGCTGACGCGACAGGATCGCTTCAGACGATAACTAGATAGATGTTTATAAATAGAGCAGAAAATACCCTGTGAGATTGCAAGCTCTGCAAACGGGACTTACTGCGATACAACACTGGCTGTGTAAGAAAATGGGAAACTGTAATTTAACATCGCGCTTCGAAGAATCGCAAAGAAGAAGACTGGCTCCTGTCTCTAACACTGGCTCCTATCTCTAACACTGGCTCCTGCTTCTAACACTTGCTCCTATCTATAACACTGGCTCCTGTCTCTAACACTGGCTCCTGTCTCTAACATTACACACGTATTGTATTCTTCTTCTTTGCGATTCTTCGAAGCACGATGGTCAGCCTCTGGACATCGTTCTCTTTCAGCTCGGCATATCAACAAATGTTGAAAAACCAAGAGGCTGCAGTAAGAAGGGTTAAGAACCACTGCTATAAACAAAAGCGACAATCGCTGCTCTCTGGGTCTGTTAGATACCCCATGTGTCCCAACAGAAAACCATCCATCCAGCGTCAGAAACCGCTTAATCCTGTACAGGGTCGCGGTGAGCCGGCGCCTATCCCGGCAGACACAGGGGGGCAAGGCAGGGCTGTACCCAGGATTGGATGCCAGTCCATCACAGGGCCCCCCCCCACAGTTCAATCTGTGGACCAAGCTGCAATGCGGTCAATCTGTCTGTGATGCGCTGTTGCCTCGATGCTAATTTCAGTCGTGAATTGGCAAGTTAATGCGGCGTGAATGATTAATGCGGCGAGTGATGAACGAGCTGTGTCTGGACACCGCTCTCAGCGATCTGTTTAGGGTCACTGCGCCGGCCGGGTGTCTCGGACGTGAGACTGCCCGGGTTCGATACCGGGTGTCAGCCACCGCCTGTCATTAAACTCGCATCTCGGGGGTAGCGAGTTCACGGGTTCATCCCCGGGCATCAAAGTAGCAAACAAATCCATCAAATACAATCTGAACTCGTACGCTTTCACGACCAATGTTATCCATAGTGAAGCTCTGATGAAGCTGAGTGGAATCCCTGATGAAGCTGAGTGTAAGTCTCAGCGAAACGTCGGTACCATCTTTTAAGGTGAGTGCTGCGTGTGCTCGCTCGTTTTCTCCAACATATCGACGGGTGCACTACACTTACACAATTTTTTTTCAGATGACCTAAACTCATAAACAGAGCTTCACTATAAATAAAATCTAGTTGTAACGATGTAGGTTTGTGACAGTGGCTCGATGTGTGATGAGAATCCGCTCTAGAGATCTGCTCTTTTGGGATAGCCGTGCTGAAGGTCACCGGACACATCTGTAGAGGGCAACTCTCACGTTTAAAAACAATCACATTTCGAAAGGAAAGAACACATAACTGACGGGCGTCACAATTCTAATTCCAACGCCGGAGTGGCTTAATGTGTGAAATAGCCATGTAAAGGACCCTTTGTTTACAGCTGTTCAACAGCACTGACACTCGCATAAAGCACAGGGGGTTTATCGCCTGTGACGAAGCCGCGGAATCGCTGCTCACTCCCGTATGGGCTGAGCTGGGTCAAACCTCGCTCGAACCAACAGGGCTGCCTGCCCTCGCTGGCGTCGAGACGGATACGCGTGGCATCAATTCATCCGATCCTGCGCAGTACACTTCGGAGATGTGTGACCCTCGGGGGAAAGGCGCTAAATAAAACGCTATAATTATTGTAAAACGAGTCTATGACAGTTTGCTCACTGACCAGGGTGGGTGAGTACACACTGACGAGGGTCGTATAGGATGATGCACATTCGATTCGATTCTTCGAAACGTGATGGCTACACGACAGTTTTCCCATTGCAACAAGTCATTCTTTAGTTGCAGACAGCCCTTCAACATTTAGAGATATAATAGTCAGTGCTGGCCTTAAAGGCGGGCAGGCATTGGCCTCTCTTCTTGCTCCGGACTGAGGGGGCTTCTGGCGTCTGTTGTTGAGCTTCTGGACACCGTTGTCTTTCAGCTCCTCGTCTTCGAAGTGTTCGGTAGAATTTGCAGGTTAATACCGAGTATCACCTGACAGGGATCGCGACGTGAACGCTTCTCAATCAATCTATCTATCTCTCCTGCTTTCTCCAAACCACCCCCGCTGCGTTTGTCGGCTGCAGGCGGGCCGCCCCCAACCGCCAAACCATCCGTCGGCGGCCCACGATGATGCGCGAGAAGGCCGGTCGCCGGCAGGCGGTGCGCGGGCCCGCGTACATGTTCAGCGAGCGGGCCACCAGCCTGACGTCGGACGAGGAGCGCTTCCTGGACGCGGCGGAGTACGGCAACATCCCCGTGGTGAGGCGCATGCTCGAGGACGACCGGGCGGGCCGCTCTGTCAACGTCAACTGCGTCGACTACATGGGGCAGAACGCGATGCAGCTCGCGGTCGGCAACGAGCACCTGGAGGTGGCGGAGCTGCTGCTCAAGCGGGACAAGCTGTCGCGGGTCGGGGACGCGCTCATGCTCGCCATCAGCAAGGGTGCGGTTCGGGACGGCGGTTGATCGCGCGGGGGATGTTGCCGCGAGTGGGAGTGTTGATTCGAATTCGATTCTTCGAAGCGTGATGGTTGTATGACAGTTTCCCCATTGCAACAAGTTCTTCTTTAGTTGCAGACAGCCCTTCGACATTTAGAGATAAAAGTCAGTGCTGGCCTTAAAGGCGGCGGGCATTGGCCTCTCTTCTTGCTCCAGATTGAGGGACTTCTGGCATCTGTTTGAGCCTCTGGACATCGTTGTCTTTCAGCTCCATGGCTTCGAAGTGTTTGGTAGAATTTGCACGTAATACCAAGTATTACTTGACAGGGATCGCGATGTGAACGCTTCTGCCTTGATGTTGATAATGGTAAATTCACCACGAGTGGGAATGTTGATAAAAGTGGGAATGGCGAAAATCGTGGAAATGTCGCCGCTCGTGGTCATGCCATTGTGGCCCTACTTATTGTGTCAATGCAATAACGACGTTAATGTCGACGACGATGACGCGGGCGTGACGACGCGGTGTGCGCGCGCCAGGCTACGTGCGCATCGTGGAGGCCATCCTGGCCCACCCGGCGTTCGCGGGCGAGAAGCGCCTCACGCTGAGTCCTCGGGAGCAGGAGGCGCACGATGACGACTTCTACGCGTACGACGAGGACGGGACGCGCTTCTCTCCCGACATCACGCCCATCATCCTCGCCGGTGCGCCGCCGGGCCCTCGCACGGCTCGCGAGCCGCGCGACCCCGCGATCACAACACGATTTAAGTCACGAGACCAATTGCATTCAACACACAAACACAACTGAATTCAACACACAATTCCAACACAACTCAACATACGACCTCCCCCACTCCGCCCGCAGCGCACTGCCAGGAGTACGAGATCGTGCACATCCTGCTGCGCCGCGGCGCCCGCATCGAGCGCCCGCACGACTACTTCTGCGCGTGCGCCGAGTGCTCGGAGAAGCAGCGCCACGACGCGTTCAGCCACTCGCGCTCGCGCATCAACGCCTACCGCGGCCTGGCCAGCCCCGCGTACCTGTCGCTGTCCAGCGAGGACCCCGTGCTCACCGCGCTGCAGCTCAGCAACGAGCTCGCCACGCTCGCCAACATCGAGAAGGAGTTCAAGGTGAGGCGCCGGTGGCGGCGGCTGCGTCAGGAGGTGGTGGTGTCTCACATGGTGGCGTCACAGCAACCCCCCGCCCGCGACCCCCTTACTTCTTCTTCTTTGCGATTCTTCTTCCAAGCACGATGGTCAGCCTCTGGACATCGTTGTCTTTCAGCTCCTCGGCCTCGAAGTGTTTGGTAGAATCTGCAGGCGATACCAAGGATTACCTGACAGGGATCGCGACGTGAACGCTTCTACCTACCTTGACCCCCTCTTACCTCCTCATCCTCAACCTCGTCCTGCTACTAATAATGATAATAATTTTACATTTATAACGCTGCGTGGCACATATTCATTCAATGTCGAAGGTATTCATTCGGCAGCATGTCTTTAAGCTGTGGGGGGAAACCGGAGTGCCCCGGCGAAAACCCACGCGGACACGGGGCGAACATGCGAACTCCGCACAGAAAGGCCCCTGAGCCGGGAGGTTCGAACCCGGGCCCCTCTTGCTGCGCGGCGGCAGCGCTACTCACCGCTATGCCGCCGTGCCGCCCCCCTCCGTCGTCCCCTGTGCCAGAACGACTACAAGAAGCTGTCGGTGCAGTGCAAGGACTTCGTGGTGGGTCTGCTGGACCTGTGCCGCGACACGGAGGAGGTGGAGGCCATCCTGAACGGCGACGGCGAGCTGAACCCGCCGGCCAGCGAGCGCCAGCGCGCCGCGCTCATCCGCCTCAAGCTCGCCATCAAGTACGAGGTCAAGAAGGTACGAGCGGGCGCGCTGCCCGCCTCGGCCGGGGTACCCCCCGACCGCGTGCCCTCCGCCGGCCGCTAACGTTGTGTTCGAGCCGGGCGGCAGGGTGGCGCGGTGATGACATCCGCGCATCCTCACAGGAAGAAGGATTGTTGCGTGGAGTTTGTGTGTTTTCTCTCTCTCTACTCCTGTTCGGCGTGGGTTTCCTCCGGGTTCTCAGTCACGTTTTCCAGATGATGTCTGTCGGTTTAGAAGGTTTTGCCTCCCACATCGGAAGCATGAAAGGCGCTCTATAAAATGCTATTATTATTATTATCATCATCAGGCATTAGTGTGTGCGGAAATTGACCGCACTCCCCGACAGCATTTGACCCCGACAGTCTGTTAAAGCTATACGCAGGGTTAGGGGCACCTTCCTACACAGAGTACAGATCTTATTTGCGATTCTTGGAAGCAAACTACAGTTTCCCATTTCTTTACACAGCTCTTTGCATTTGTATTGAACTCTGCAAGGTCTTCTGAGCTGCAGAGTACAGATAATGTGAACTTTTAAAGATGTTAACACTTTTCTCATTGGTGGTTGGTGGTTGGCGGTTCCGCGGGGCAGTTCGTGGCTCACCCCAACTGCCAGCAGCAGCTGCTCTCCATCTGGTACGAGAACATCTCGGGCCTCCGGCAGCAGTCGAACGGCATCAAGTGCCTGGTCGTCCTCTCCGTCGCCGTGTCGCTGCCGTTCCTCGCGCTCGCGTACTGGATCTCGCCGTGCAGCCAGGTACGCGCCGCGGCGACACCGCGTGATTTGCCAGTGCGTCGGTGTGCAGATGCTCTAAGCCGGACGTATGGTGAGTGTTTTTAGCGTGTGCCTGTAAACACGTGCGCTAACCACTGAGCGATGCTGGGCGGTAGATGCGGGACGGTTAGACGGTTAGACATTACGATGGGAATACATTATTTGCGCGCAGTTGCAACATTTGCAACTTTTCAAGCGCAAAACAAGTTTTGCAACCGCAGCTCGGCAGACAGTTTTAATCTGCAGGAGTAGAAAGCGGAGCGTTCTCCGCCATTCGTGACTTCGGTGTAACTTGCGCGGCACAGCGCGGCGAGTAGCGCTGCCGCCTCACAGCAAGAAGGACCCGGGTTCGAATCCTGGCTCGGGTGGGGCATTTCCCGTGTGGCGTTTGCGTGTTCTCCCCCTGTTCTGCGTGGGTTTCCTCCGGGTTCTCCGGTTTCCTCCCACAACTTAAAAAAAACCATTTCATTAATTAGTTGTCCGATACCATCAGAATATATAGGGAGCACTGTGCGGCAATATGTTGGTGCCGGAAAACCGCCTGGCTGCCTCCTGCGCCTCTCTGCGCTATCCTCGCTAGGCCTCCGGGTCCCTTCTCTCGTCGAATTAATATCTTCGACATTCGAATGAAAATGTGTCCCGAGGTATTCCATGTGCGGCCCACTGGGCGGAGACCTAGAGGCCGACCCAGGTCATGCTGGAGGGATTCTATCCTTCGGCTGGCCTGGGAACGCCTGGGAATCCCCCCCTCAGGAAGAGCTGGGATCTGTTGCTGAGGAAAGGGATGTCTGGTCCACTCTCCTTGGACTGCTGCCACCGCGACCCTCACCAGGACAGGCGGTTTAGAAAACGGATGAATGGCTGTTATAAATGTTATAAATGTAAAATTAAATTATTAGATCGGGAGGGTGCTGCGGAGCCCGTTCATGAAGTTCGTGGCGCACGCCGCCTCGTTCACCATCTTCCTGGTGCTGCTCGTGCTGAACGCGTCGGACCGCTTCGAGGGCGTCAAGCTGCTGCCCAACGAGACGGAGACCGACCACCCGCAGCAGCTCTTCCGCATCAAGACCACGTCGTTCACCTGGACCGAGCTGCTCAT
>JAZEWU010000055.1:3018556-3031265 GCA_036362915.1 Geotria australis | reverse complement strand
TATGTCCTGTACATATGGCAGAATTGACAATAAAGTTAAATTGAATATAGGAAGCAGTGTGTGGCAATATGGCGCTGGCAAACCCGCCTGGCTGCCTCCTCCGCCTCTCTGCGCTTTCCTCGCGACGCCTCCGAGTCCTTCTCTCGTCAAACGAATATCTTCCGACGTCGAACGAATACGTGCCGCGCGTTATAAACGTTAAACTATCGTTATTATCAACGCGCGTCGATCCGGACGGAGCCGCGCGGTGCCACGCGGCAGAATTCGGCGCGGCCGAGCGCACTGTCCAGGCACACCGGACTCCCAAACCGCGCCGAAGAGCAAGTCGCTCGGCGACCGGTGCCGGGTGACACAAAACCCGCCCGCGCTAATGAAATCATCGTTCTTCTTTTCACGCCATTATCCGGACGGGCCACGCGTCAAGATCATCGATCGCTGGAAGAGGCAGTGAGACCTTCCTGTAAAATAACCTGCCGATCAATACACTATGAATACCTGGATGCTGGTGGGATTGGCTTCTGGCTGGGTCGGGGAGGTGCAAGGCGGCTGGGAAGAGGAAGGGTAACGGTGGAATACTACCGTCCGGGTCTCAAATGGTGGAGAAGGCGGAAAAACAAATTCGGTTGACGAACGGTCAGAAGTCACTCGTTTCTGAAATAAAGTCGTTTGCTTTGAAATCGGTTTGAAGAAGGGCTTTTGGACCGAACAGCTGTTATTATTTCCCCAAGGGTTACGACGCTGCAACGTCTCGGTGTTACGATTACGATATTATGATTGTGATTACCGATATGTACCGCAGAGGAATGGGAACGGCCGCCAATGAACTAGCGTGAGCGCGAGACGTTGAATCCAACGATCGTGCCGAGCTGGCTACGCTCGGCGCTAAACCGCACGCCGGTTATTAAAACGACACGCAAAGATTAAAACAAACGACCGCACACGTTAGCTCTGATTGCGCGTACATGCCGACAAACAGCTAAAAACAAACCCTTAACGATAACGAATGACGTTTCCGTTCAAGCGATTTATAACTTGGGCGGCAGGGTGGCGCAGTGGAAACGTCTGCGCCTCACGCACAGAAAGTCCAGCCCGAAGGCAGTTCGATTCCCGCCTCAGACACCGATCTGTTTGTGTGTTCTCCCGCTGTCATTCGTGGGTTTCCGCCGGGTTCTCTGGTTTACTCCTCGTTAATCGCCCGATAAAATCGGAATACATAGGATGCAGTGCCTGGCAAACGTTGGCGCCGGCTAACCGCGTGGGTGCCTTCCCCGCTCCCCCACCTCCGAGTCGTTCTCTCTTCGAAGTAATAACTTCGACACTGAACGAATAATGTGCCACGCGTTCTAAATCGAATTCATTATTCTTGCAACTCCCGTCTCGTCCAAGCGCGTCACCTTTACAGTAATTTTTTTTTTAAAACATAAATGATTTACGTTTTAACCTCGTTAATTCCATCGACTTTAATACAACACCCGCAACCGTAACGAGAGCAAACACGATCTCCGCAATGCTGTCCAGACATCGCTGGCGGCAAAGAGGTGCGAGGCAGGGATAATATTCGTCTCTTAGCGCGATGGGCACCCACAATATCCCAGCTCCTGAGTAATGGTGAAAAGGTGATTTTTCTTAAGGGCTTCCTCACCCTGCCCCCAACCCCCCACCCTTCTTGTTATAAATGCAGCCCCGAGGGAAATTACCTTGCAAGACCAAGATATTCGTTTTGTTGTTGTTGTGGTGTAAAAGGCCATCTTGGCAGGTACATGAAGTCGAATAACTCTATTAGGTCAAGTGGCCACGGTTGTGGGTGTGGCCCTAGCGGTGCGACGTGTAAACATCACCGCTAGGGTCAGAAATTCCTGCTAGCCCACGGCTTGGTTCAAACCAGGGCCCCACTAATCCCTTGTAATTCGGCAAAGAAACATTTTCATCAACAACGGCACGTATTGACAAGAGACGTCCGCACACCGCCCTGGATAAAGTTGGCAAAACGCGGGCACATTGTGATGTTGGTTTTCACGGCTCGCTCTGTGAGAATCGCTCTCAAAAGCTGCTCTTTTGGGATAGCCGTGTCGAGCGAAGGAGAGAGGAGGAACGCTCGACACGGCGATCCCGAAAGAGCGGCTCTCCTAGAGAAATTTCAAACACAAGTGCCACATTTGGAATCTGCATCGGTGTCTGCCCAGCCCCTCGCGTGCTTACTCGATAACAGCAGTCTCTTAAGGCTATAAGGCGGGATCTTTACATTCGTCACTAAAGATTTACGTTGCGGACAGATTTACATTTTGAATAAGAAAAAATCGCCGCTAACCACGGACAGCAAAGTGACGGCAAAAAGAGTCGGCGTAACGAAAGATACCCGACCAAGCGCAACGATAAAATCCACGTCCGTAGGTACAATCCAATGCTGACGATGGATCAGCGAGCGTACGTCAGGTTGTCGGCTACGGCCCGAGCGCACGGGCGCCCCGAGCCGAGCCACTGCCATCTCGTCTCATCCTCAGAAACCGCTTAATCCTGTACAGGGTCGGGGTGAGCCAGAGCCTACTCAAAACAAAAAAAGTCTCAGAAGGGAAGATGGGGGTCCCTTTAAGAGCGTGCTGACGATGGATTAGCGAGCGCAGTCATCAAAAGGGACAGTCTCGGAAGGGAAGGTCGGGGTCCCTTTAAGAGGGCTGCATAACCATGAGGTGGACGGCGGGGGGTTAGGGTGGAACGAAAGCTATCGGCGGTTTCTTTCTATCCTTTGGCAAACCCGGCGTAAGTTCCGCGAAGGCTGGGCGGGAGTGGTGGGGGCAGGCAGGCAGCTTGGGGAAGAGCCTTCATGGTCAATTCCTTTCTCAACGCCACGGTGTCGATAAGTGGATTAAGTCTTTTGCACCTGGCGTCAAGATAGCGGCGCCTCATCAAAGCGCAGAGATCTAAACTGCACTCGATCATTCTGAGAGTGAGGACTCGGGGAATAGTAATGGTGAGAGTTAAGCAATTTTCAATCCGCTGGAGATGCAGTGGCTGCTCTTCCGTACCCTGTCTATCTCGCCACCCCAGATGCCCTGAATGTCCTCGAGGTTCCCATGAAAATCTTGCATTAATCAATCACCGAGCGAAGGAGCGCACGGGGGAGGAGGCCTTTATTTACTTTTCAGACGGTCTGCACTGGTGGCGCGTAGGCTACTGTTTTGATGGACCGTCTGTGCACAATCATTTTATTAAATCTGCTGTTTCCCAGATGCTCTGTTGGTGATTGTAAAAAAAACCCCATTGATTTACTTTCGTAATCTGCAATAACCGGGCAGAAAATTAACCAGCGAGAGCCATAATGTGCCCACCCCACACCCTCCATCACGCTTGGTGGTCATTACCGGCAATAGAAAAAATACATAAACAAAAACAAATAAATCCTGAAACAAATAAAAACAAGCAACATGAAGCCTACTGATGCCGTATGAAGGCATTCAGTAACGCAATAACGCTTCATAATGAAACTGATTTATAGTTAGGAACTTTTCGCGATGCGATGTAACGCAATCACATTACAATCATCGTGATTCGATTCCGTCTCAGACGGATGGTATGAGCTACTTCAGGGCATGTGGCTGGGTGACATACAGGTCATAGCTCTGAACTGCCACTGCTGCCAAGCTAGGTTCAACACCAGGTTTGTGATTGATCCATTTTCTAGGCGTAGCAATTCTATGATTTTCAGCTTGGCCAACAGTTATCGCACAGAAACCGCATTGCGCCTTGCTAATATTTATTATATATATTAAAAAAAAAATTCTGCTGTCTTTATGTCCTATAATTTATCGCTATTGCTTGACTCTCAGTGTATCTGTCTTGATGTTATTGACATGCCGTTCTCTCCACAGCCTTGTGCAGTGCTTTGTGACCCTCGGGTGAAAGGCGCTCTATAAATGCTATTATTATTATGATGATTAAAAACGTTGCTTTCAATGTAATGCGGCAAATAACCTCGCAGCAGTTTTTACCGACAGGTCATGTGACCCATCTCTTCCACACATCTGTACGTTAGCAGGAAATACCCAGTGAGCTTGCAAGCTCTGGATGCGGGAAACTTGCGATACAACAAACGTACCAACTAACCGACACAAACAATATATAAACTGACAAGGCGATAGAACGAATTTACAGCGTTAAATTGCGCGAGGGTGAAACCCTAACCATAACCATAAAGCAAACGGCAACAGAGTATTGCACGGGACGATGAGGACTTGTGTTTTGTACATAAGGACTGCTTTAAGGAGATCACTTGTTTTAATAGAGGCTCGTACTACATATCCCTTGCAAGTCACATTCACTCAGCATTCCCATGAGGCCTCTCGCTTCATTTGGTACCCTTTACTCCATGCAGTGCCTCCCTCCTCCGCCTAAAAATACCCGCCGTAACAAAACACTGAGAAGCCAAACCACCTCAGCACGACCCACTCGCAGACAAGCCCTCCGCTAAAACAATAGGGGAGAAATTACAGAGCTATCGGCATCTCATTGCAAAGCCTCCCTTTCCCAACAGGACTCGCTAAGACGCTCGTTAAATCTTTAACGCTCTCCCCTGCAATCTCGCTCGCGATATTAAATCACCTGTTGAGCGGCAATCGCAGAATGTCACCGGAAATTAATGGGCCGTTTAGAAACGGATCGCCGTGGAAGTTTGATTCCCGCCTCGGGCGCCTTTCTGCGTGGGGTTTGCGTGTTCTCTCTCCCTGTTCTGTGTGGGTTTCCTCAAGGTTCTCCGGTTTCCTCCCACTACAAAAAAAAAACCACACATTAATAAATTGGCCGATACCGTCGTAACAAATAGGACGCAGCGTCTGGCAAATGTTGGCGCCGGCTAATGGCGTCGCTGCCTTGCCTCCCTCCCCCGTCTCTCTGCGGGTTTCCTCTCGCATCCGAGTCGTTCTCTCTCTCCGAACGAATAACTTCGAAATAGAATGAATATGTGCGCGCAAAAAATTCGTATTTATTATTATCACGTATCGAATGCACAGCAATGCCCCGAATAGACACTCAAAGAATAAATGAATAAATCCATCGATTCCGCCCCATCTGACGCTCGCAATCTGCCTGGGTGGAACAATTTCTGAGGACACACTTTATAGCTCCATTTCCCATGCACTTGGCAGACATAATAGGGCGCCCATGAAAAAGGCCGCGACAAGATATTGATGCAACATTTGCGAGGGCTGCTCGTTCCTGACAGTGAAAAATGACTCTGCCAAACGAGACTTTAACTCTTTACTGCGCGCGTCGCAAAAGTATTCAGATCCTAATTGGCATCTGCGGAGTGGGGAAAAAAAAAAATCCCAAAAAAACTTTTCGGCTCAGTCATGGATTAATGACAATCAATGTCGGGTTTGGGTAGTTTTGGCTGGGAAGCGGCGTGTGTGTGTGTGTGCAGGACGACCGTGCAAGGCCGGCAGACGACAGTAACAAGTAGTGTTGCGTGTGCTTGACTCAGTCCATCATCCTTTAGGGGTCGATAAAATAATATGTGGGAGGTTTGCTGTTGGCTCAGGGCCATAAAGGGGGAAGCGAGTGATGCCTTAATGCACAGATGAGTAGGAAATTACTTTTAAAATGTGTTCTTGATAGAGAGAAAAAAAACCTGACACCTTGTCGCTGATTATCAAATTGACATTTCATTTTTAAAAAAATGTTCTGAAATGGGACTGATCAAATGAAATCCTTGTGCACACAAACTGGCAATAAAGCAAGCGTGGGTGGGTTCTTAACACGTAATCCTCTCCACTGTTTAATATCACATTATTCTCAAGGGTGGCCTCAAACACATCGGACTAACTTGCCAGGGCGATTGTTAATGCAATTTAAATGGCCGGACAACGCTTGTCTGTCGTGAATAACAATCGTGGGGGGTTTGGCAGCGCAATCCTGGCGGGGCGAAAAACCCGGCCAACAACTAATCTTGGATATAGCTGTGTAATACTGAAATACCATTAATACAAAATCAATGACTTTGCTAAATTGTTATTAGGAAAAAATAGTTTTCTTCGCACCGCAAACGGGTAAATGCTTCGCTATAATAAATTACCGTTTATGCAAGCTGTCCGTGTGTTTCATACGGAAAGTTTGGGTCGTTATCATTATTTAATCGATATCACCTGCGATTTGGCATGTTATACCCGTGGCCGCGTGGGTTTTCGCCGGGCACTCCGGTTTCCTCCCAAAGTTCAAAGACATTCTGCTACAAAGGTTAGTTGGCCTGCGGAATAAATTGCCCCTGATGCCCTGTGATAAACTGGCGCCCAATCCTGAGTATAGCCCTGCCTTGCACCCTGTGTTTGCCGGGATAGGCTCCGGCTCACCGCAACCCTGTACGAAATTACGCGGTTTCTGACAATGAATGAAGGATATCACCTTTGAAATTGGAAAACTAGGCGACGGGCTGCCAGAGGTGCGGTAACGTCTCTCCCGCCCGACCGTAACGTTCAAGTTTAATTTTACTTAACACGGTTTCATTCGCACGAGGTGGGCCTGGCTCACCAAGACGAGAGAAGCTAAAGAAATCAAAGGAATTTCACAAACACGGGGGGCCGGGGGTCGCTGCTTCTCCCTTGCTGCCCTCAAGTCTGAAATACCCCTCCCCCCTGACAACTAGCCGTATGCCGATGCGACATTTTATCGATTACGGGTGTCTCTCACATTCACGATACGTGCATCAAATAGTGCAAGACGCGATCACTATTACTGGTGGATAATAATAATAATAACAATGATGACTATTCAGAACCCCGCTTCAATCTGCGAACCTCGGCGTTTTGTCAATTTGCTAACATTTCATTATTATCATTATCATTACATGGTCATTAAACGGCTTGGGCTGTACTTACATGAACACGTAACTGAAATTAATCGTATTCCATCACCTATTAAGTAAGTATGCCAGACGTGCCCTACAACTGGGAAGGCTCTTCGCGAACCAAACAGTTCCAGCTTCGAGAGGCTTTACTGTAATCGAAGGTAAACAACAACAACAACGGTGGCAACAACACAGCTGCGACCGATGCCGCGGCAAAGCGTATGCAAGCGGGCGACCGTTTCTAACCCCGCTGAAACGTTCGCCAGCGACCTTGAGAGGGTAACCTTACAGGTGTGGGGTGGGGAGCTTTCAGCGGCTCTTCGTCGTGACCTCAGGAGGCCTCCGCTCCGCAATAAATCCGCGGCGATGACAGCACAATACATCCAGTTTAACTAAATCTGCGCGGAAGTCAATCAGCCCCGCTGTTCCCCCCTAATATACTGCGGCCGGCTTTAAAGCCAAGCCGACGATACATCACCTTCCGACGACGGAGCGCGTCACACAATACGCCCGGCGATCCGGCTCAACGGACGAACGCGGGCGGGGAACGCCGCGCTAAACTTCGCACCGCGCGCCTTTCCGCCGGAGCGTAATACATCAAGGGCGCGAGCGCGGCAGATCGGGTGGACCCTAAATCAAGCGATCGCACCGATAAGCCGGAGCGGTTCGTCGGTTAGAATTTTTTTTTTATTGATGTCCCAATTACGCGGAATTCCGTCGCTTAAAAAAAAAGGTTCGCGGGGGTCACCGTACCGAACTTGAGTTACGGTCCGGTGCCGAGCCGTCGATTGTTAATAACTACTCGTCTTGTGATTACACCTGAAATATATCTTCCGTTTTTACATATCGGCGCGACGGTCGCTTCGACTCTGTTCAACGCTCCTGGAAACTTAATTTGGCGATCGTACCTTGGTCGGTCTGAAAATAATCCGGCCGAGCCGAAAGGAAAATTATTATCGAACCCTTTACTGACTGGCTGCGTCGGGTGGAGGTGGGTTTACGACACTTATACATGTTTCCGTGACCTAACTCATTAACGTACTGGACTATGGATAACATTGGTCACGAAAGATTTCGTGTTAAATCCATCTATCTCAATCTAGTCAGAAGGATAACCAGATTGCGGACGCAACATTTTGCCGATAATCGCAAACCAGGCCGGTCCGGCTCCTCGCCAGGAGGTTTAACCGGACTGCGGTTGCCGGCGCGGCGCGGTGCGGCGGGGCGGTGGCCCGGCGGTTGCCGCGTCGCTCACCTTCCAGCCGCACCACGAGCGGCACCTTGAGGTTGAGCTCGCGGCAGGCGCGCGTGATGCCGTTGGCGATGATGGCGCAGTTCACGATGCCGCCGAAGATGTTCACCAGGATGGCCTTCACCTGCGGGTTCACGCGGACGGGCGCACGCGCCACGATCAGCCACGGGGGAGAGGAGACGACGGCAGAGTTGAACGATGCCGCCGTTACCTCCCGAGCGGCAAAGTTCACACAACGCACTAGATACTAGTTTGAGGCCGAGTCGACCTAGGGGGGAGGTTATTTATCTCGTTAATCACCCGCCATGCCACCACGGTCTAACGGCACGCGTTGTAAACACCGCGTCGACAAACCCGCTCCGCTTGGGTGAACGAGGCGAGCGACGTTCGCAACGTCAACCGCCCCCGAAAAAAACACAAAACCCACGCTCGAAGGCCTCCCTCTCCGCTCGCGAGATGTCACGCGCGCTAATTGTGGCCGCGACCGGCGGTTCCTAACCTTTGCTCCCGTCCCGCGCCAACCACCGGCCGCTATCGGCTGTCCTCTCACCCCTGTAAGATCCTAACCGCTCTCGTCCCACCGGTAAAAGTCCCGATCAGCCGTCCCCTTTAGCCCCGTAAGTCCCGATAAGCTGTTCCTTCACCCCTATCAGACTTACACGGCACAGCTTGCGCTGCCGCGCGCAGAGATCAAGCTGGCGACATGCGGACTGCAGGCCCCGGTGGGAAAACCTGCTGAATCCTGGCAGCTCAGCGTGATGGCGAAGGTGCACACTCAGCCCGTCGCGGCAACTGTGCCTCTAAAGCGTCTCAAACGCCTCACACTTCACGAATAGTGATGCAGGTTTCCCCGGCTCGATGGTTGAGAGTCGCTCTATGTAGCTGTTCTTTCGGGATAGGCGTGTCGAGCGTTCCTGCTCTCTCCTTCGAGACGTTTCGCCTCCTGTGTTGGAAAAGCCCGACGGTGCATGAGAATTGCTCTCCGGAGCTGTACTTGCGCGATGGCCACGTCGAGTGTCGAGCGCTCCCTCTCTCAATTCCTCGCGACGTTTCGCCTCCCGCGCTGGCGGCATCAGCAGGCGTTCCGGAGGCGCCATCGGGCGCTTGCGAGAGTTCAGAACGCCTAGCGATGCCTCCAACGTGGGAGGCGAAACGTCGCGTGGGAGCGAGAAGGAACACTCGACACGGCCATCCCGAAAGACCAACTGTGGAGATCAATTTCCAAGCTGAAATAACTCGAGACAACAAGGGCTGAGATTCGTTGAGGAACAAAGCGAGGACAAATGACTCGGAGGAAACGACCGCTCCGATCGAGAAAGGCGAAAACCGTTTAAAGCTAATGTTTCGCTGGAAGTAAAATGCGTAAAGACGCGGTAATTGTCTCAACGTGCGAATCGCCCGTAACGATTTAAAACACGGGCTTGCCTGTGTTGATTTTTCACAAATGCGGATTTTTTAATCACCTGATTCGGTTTTGTTTACATTTTACTCCCCACCAGAGGCTCACGAATTAATGAACGTTCACCACAAGAGCCGAAAGTGTTTTACACACCTTGTTGTGCTCAGCGTTTAAAACCGCGGGAATCCGCGAATTAGTCGAGCTCCCCTTCAAACACATTATTTTCCGCTTAATAAACAAACTTTAAAATAACCCTCCTTAAAACCATTCCAAAGTTGTCGTTGAAGAAGATGGTTACCACAATAATGCAACTAGAGTTGCTAAACTATCCATCCATCCACCCATTTTGTAAACCGCTTGTCCTGGTGAGGGTCGCTGTGGCAGCAGGCCAAGGAGAGTGGACCAGACATCCCTTTCCTCAGCAACAGATTCCAGCTCTTCCTGGGGGATTCCCAGGCGTTCCCAGGCCAGCCGAAGGATACAATCCCTCCAGTGTGTCCTGGGTCGGCCTCCAGGTCTCCGCCCAGTGAGCCGTGCCTGGTAGACTTTCAGGGGGCAGCCTTACCAGATGGCCAAACCACCACAACTGGCTCCTTTCAATCTGAAGGAGCAGCGACTCTACTCCGAGGTTCTCCCGGATTTCTGTGCTAAACTATTGACCACTTAAATAGTTGACATGTTATCCAAAGGTTGAAATTGGAAAAAAAAATTACTGGGAGCGCACCCGGGTCAGTGTACCCTTTATAGCGGGGGGGTCTAGGGGTCGTACCCCAGAACAAGTTAAGCTCACGACTAGCCAAGTCGCGATCTCTCGCGAGCAAGCAACAAACGCAAGCTTGCGCCGCGAGCAGTACGTTATTCACCAGGGTCCTCGGCACAGGTAGGCACACAGTGATGGCATCAACGAGCCTCCTATATGTATGATCCAAGGTGCCCGATGAAGCAACTGTCAGCGAAACGTCGTACTCTATTGTAAACGTTGTGGGTGTGCTCTCTAACACACCGGTGTGTTTCTGAATTAGTGAGGAATCGAGAATTGCTCTCCAATGCTGGTCTTTCGGAATAGCCGGGTCGAGCGTACCTTCTCTCTCCTTCGCAGAAGGAACTCAGTGACACGGCTATCCCGAAAGCACGCGGCAACTGCCGCGCGTTCCGTCCACGTGACAAAAACCTCACCGATCGGCCGTGTCGGGTTCACGGCGGTCACTTGGCCCACTTTTTTTTTGACGTGACCCAACCGAAGAGCGCCTTATTACGGACTCGCAATCCCGCTCGCGCTGGTCACCCCCACCGGCCCAGATTCGCAGTCGCGATCACGACGGCGGATACCAAGAAAGAACACCGACGAGAGGCAACGGGCAGAACGCGGCGACGAATCACGCGCGCCGCGGCAGAGTAAATCATTTCACCCCACCTGCGCATTAATAACAGGAAGCTTATTGCTTTCGCAAGACGTACTATTTGCCGTGATAATTGCCATTCCGCCCGCCACCTGGACGCGTCTTTTTGCGATCGATAAGGGCCCGGCAGGGACGTGACGGACATCGAGGGCTGTTGAGCGGAGAATGATGTTTCTCTGCCGGGTGACGGGCGCGCGATTTGTTTCGCGCCGGTTTCGGTTCTTTGAAAAATGTGCGCCTATAAAAAAAAAAAAGATCGTTGTATCGGACATGGGGGTCCCAGCCCATCGGTGTACTCTTGCAGAGCAACACCCGACTCGCAATCGGAAGGTTACGAGTTCAACTCTATGTGTGAGGGTTGCCTTTAGAGTTTAGACCAAGGGTGCACAGCATATGGCCCGCGGGCCAGGTCAGGCCCATAAAGAATAAAAAGAAATCAACTAAATTGTATCGAAAACTATTTGATAGATTTTTGACCTATGTTAAAATACACTCGTATTTTGACATAGGCCTCTAACGCTATATCCTTCTGTAATTGTTGTGTGTGTCAGAAAGTGGAGGGGGAATGTGGAGAGGGAGTCGTGACTAATTTGTGGAACTGGCCCTCTTGAAAAAAACAAGTTGTGCATCCCTACTTCAGACCATCATCCTTTTGCGGGTCAGTGAAACGGGGAGGTCAGCGATGTTCTCGCTTCCGGAACTCCACCGCAGAAATTCGGAATTACCACGACCGGTTCAGGGTCACCTTGGAAAACGGGCCGTGACAAAACTCTCGTTAGAGTGGCGAGAGGAAACTTCGTGACGTGACCCCGGAGCGCCGGAGATTTGCGTCAATGGTTTCACACCGCGGCAATGTATGCGCGTAATTAAGGAGAGTAATGTTGGAAGGAATGTGCCAGTCCACATTTTTCGGACTGTCGGCGTTGAGTGAGGCCGATGGATTTCAAATAAACTTCAGGGGCGGCTGTCGATAATTCAACTCGGAGTGTCGGAAGAGAAGGCAGCAAGAGAGACAGTTTTGAGAAAAAAACGCAGAACGGATTTTGCTCGCATCCGCTAGATTCCTACACGGACGGCGCTGGTGCGTACATGGGTAGGCTCCTGGAGTCACTGCCCGGGCAGCCAATGTAGTGAAACTAATGTACTGATGTAGACAGATAGCTAGATGTCTATTATTTCAGCAGAAAATACCCAGTAAGCGTGCAAGCTCTGGAAGCGGGGTTCCCGCAATGCAACAAACGTAGGTTTGTCACGGCTCGATGTATGAGAATCGCTTTCCAGAGCTGTCCTTTCGGGATAGCCGTGTAACTGAGCGTTCCGTCTCTGTCCTTGGCGCCGTTGCACCTCCCACGATGGAGGCAGCTTCGGCAAAAATGCCTGAAATGCGGTTTTACGGTCTCGTAACTGTAGATATTTACATGCACGAGTTCCGGATGTGTTGTGCGATCATAAGCGCAGTGTTGTTGTGTGGTGATGCTATAGCATACGTATACAGTACCCTATCCCGAATTCTATAATTAATTTCACGTGAGTATTTCTTGGGCCGTGTTGAATCTACCGATCGATGTCGTGAAGTGATGAATACAACAAAATTGTGATTGGGAAGATGTGACCACTCGGAGCTCAGAGCACGAAGACGCTTCCAACAAAACAACGCGAAAGAGAGAGAAGGAATGCTCGACACGGCTATCCCAAAAGGTACGGCTGTGGAAAACAATTCGAGTGGTGAGACCAGGTCAATCTAACGTAAACAACGGTCCCGACATGGATTTTTCATCAAGGTGACACCAAGGGAAAGGCAATCTGTAGCTGTTTACCTGCTGAAC
>JAZEWU010000055.1:2989885-3007628 GCA_036362915.1 Geotria australis | reverse complement strand
TTATTATTATAGAAAAACCGTAAATGAAATAGGTGATTGGTACAGTGGTCACTCGCTTTATGGTGGCTCCACAATACGATTAAATCACTTTACGATATACGCTCTATTACACGTATGGTAATGTGAAACCATCGGAAAGTGAGACCAATAATACTGTACATTGTTTTATGTTAATTCGTTCCAAGACCTTGGAAGGTGAGATGTAAACACTAAAAAGGGCCGCAATTCGCTGAGAAGCTACCCAAGCGGCATCCAATTGCATCGCTGATTGGCTGCTGCGCCACCTATACTCACGCGCAGCCATATCGTAGCACGTATCTTAAAATGAAATTTGATCGCAATGTGATCCCAGTGTTCTTATAGAGCGTATATCATAAACCGATGGACTGCTATAAAATGGGTAACCTTGTGGGTAATGGCTCCAAGAAGGCAATTGCCTGAAACGTTGCCTATTATATGTTGTGTTATTCAGACAGTTCACAATACAATGTGCCAAGAGAGCACCGTGGATGCCCTTAGGTTACCTGTGGATTAGAGTGGCGTCGGTAAGAGCGTATTGACATCAGAAGTCTCTTTCACAAGGGAGACCTGGGTGTAAAAAAAACAGCAAAGCAGCAGCAAACTCAAGCATGCGAACAAAACAAGTGACAAGAACCCCATTCGATAAACGTCACAATAATATCACGTCGCAGGCCTTTAACGTTATTGCACGTCGGGAATAGAAAAGCGTATAAACAAACCGCGGCGGCGAGCGTGGTTTGTGAAGCGTTAACCTAAAGCGGCCTACAAACTATCGATCAGATTATAGACGTCGAGGTTTGTCCGTTCGTTCGCCGATTCCTTCGCGGCGTAGCCCTCGCGGAGGAGCGCCGTGCTCCGAGCGGCGCCTGCTCCCTCTCTTCACGCCGCCGTCGCTGTGCTTGCTGTGCGCGCTGTGTGGGGCGGCAGGCTCGACGTTCGGAGGGGGCTCGGCTTTCTCCTCCGGCTCGTCCTTCAACTCCGGCTTCAGCTTTGGCGCTGCCAACAAGCCGTCCGGCAGTCTGAGCGCAGGCAAACATTTTCGTTTGTTCTCCCGCGTGACGCGGCGACCGCCGACGCTTGGCGGGTGCTTCGGACGCGTAGGGGAAGCGCCCCCACCCCCGTTAGACGTTCGCGATCCGTGACGGTTGCTCTTCGGAGCCGTTCTCTCGGGAGAGCCGTGTCGCTGAGCGCTTCTGCCTCTCTTCCTCGCGACGTTTCGACTCCCACGTTGGAAGCATCGTCGGGTGTTCGGTGTGGTCGAGTTGGCGTCTTGCGTCCACGACGGTTGTTCCACGCTTGCGCGGTATGGTCTTCCTTGATGCTTCCAACGTTGGAGGCGAAACGTCGCGAGGGAGATGGCGCTCGGCGACGCGGCTATCCTGAAGGGACAGCTCTGAAGAGCAACCTTAACGAATCGAGCCGTGACAAACCTAAATCGAACGCGTGAGTCGGGCGCGCTCGCTCGCCGCGCAAACTTAAACCCGTCGCTTAAGCGCCATCGACGCGTGGCCGCTTGGAATTCTCTGCGACCTCTTCCCTTCACACAGTACGGCACTCGTAACGAAACCACCCCCCCCTTGCGCGGCAGGCTTCGCCGGCACGGCGGGAGGCGGCTCCACCTCCGGGTTCAGCTTCAGCAACCCGGGACTCAACCCGTCGGCCGGCCTGACCTTCGGCGTCTCGTCCACGCCGGGCCTCGGCTTGGCCAATGTGTCGCAGCCGCTGCAGCTCAAGAAGCCGCCGCCCGGCAACAAGCGCGGGAAGAAGTGAGGCGGCGGGCAGCGCGGGGCTGCCGTGTGGAGCCCGTCGACGGTGCGAGACTGGGCTGGCGACGTGGCACAGAGGGGGAGGCCGCGACGAGGATGGGAGTTACACGTTGCCCCCCGAATTCACGAGGGTTCAAGTTCACAGGTTGAAAGCTGCAGGGGTAAAGCAATGGGCAGGTGGAACGTGCGGTTGGATCGCTAGAGAGGGGGGGGAATGTCTGGGGGCGGAGAGAAACTAGAGCCTAAATATGACAACACACAGCTGCTCTTTCGGGATAGCCATGTCGATTGTTTTTTGCTCTCATGCTCCTGATTATGCCTCCAACGTGAGAGGCGAAACGTCGCGAAGCAGAGGAAAGGAACACTCAGTGAGACGGCTATCCCGAAAGAACAGCTACGGAGAGCAATTCTCATAACATCGAGCCATGACATTACATTTCCCAGATAGCTTCGGTCTTGCCACCCAGACACAACTAAATTCCCCAGTCTGTTCCGGTCTTACCCGGGCGAGTGGCCCTCACTCGAATAGGTGTCTTTGTATTGTACTTGTCGACAGTGCTGAGACTCGTCAATAGATGCCAAGATAACTGTATATTTTAACTGTAATACTTTCACACGTGTGTGCTGTGTTGGCATGTGGGGAAGATTTGTCAGATTTTCTGGAGGTTAAGGCTGCCTGCTTTACCTCCGACGACGCGTAATGTGAAGTCGCTATGCAGTGTGTCGTTTTGTTCAGAATAAAAATGTAACTTTGTCCGCGTGAGCCTTACGAAGTCTCGATGTCTTTTCAGGATAGATAGATGTTTGTTATTACAGAAGGAAATATCCTGTGTGTTCTCCTCCGTGTCCGCGTGGGTTTTCTGCTTTTCTTCCAAGACAAAAAAATATTAATTGGCCGATAATGTATAGGACACAGTCTGGCAATGTTGGCACCGGCTAACCGCGTGGCTGCCTTGCCTTCCCTTCCCCCCTACTCCGGCCACTTGCCCCAACACAATCCCGCCACTCTACGCAGCTCATCACAGCACCTACTCCACACACCGCGCTCACGCACAACCTTCGCACAACGCCGATTCTCGGTCGCGGCACCCGTAACCTGGAACAGCCTGCCACATCTATTACGCCTAACACAGTCCGCCCACAACCTTCAAAAAAAACTTTTAAAAAGTCACCTCTTCACCGACTCACAACAAACCGACTGAGCCAGGCTCCGCACCTCCGAATCAACGGGTGCAACGCGCCCAAAGAATATGCGCGCGTTACAAATATATATTATGTACCCACTGCATGTCTCCATAGTAAATTAGAAAAATTGGGATGAAGCAGGTGAAGGACCGCACACCGGTTTATCGGCCGTTATCCAGGTTTACCTGAGCTGCCCCGTTGGGCCCTCAAATCCCTGTCTTCCACCTACTTGGGAGCCTGGGCACCCTCAAGGGCTCAAGGGTGATCATCCTTCACTACACTTCCAGCCACACAAATGTCAACGAACTCTACTTTGCAACAATTGGGCCCCTTTATTAAAAGCACACGTGTAGGTGAAACGCGTCACGTACAACGGCAGAGAGTGGCACAATCTGACGTCAAACGTAACATTTCAGGAGTAGAAGTTGCAATGATGCTGCATCCGCACGGAATCTAAAAAGGCAAAAGCGATTGAAGCACATCAAGAAAACTTGACCAGCTTCCAAAAGACCACAGCTTGCCAGTTAACGGGAAAGACTTAAAAAAGCCAACGTGTGAAGATTAACCCTGATGGTGTAGATTAAGGCAGAGAGCAGGCAATGAATGCCTCAAATAGACGAACAGTTCAAAAACAGGTCAAATATTTTGACGCGTTTGAGTGTTAAAACAAAGTGCATTTAAATCATGTTACTAAATGCCACATGTTTTGACGTGCAAAAAAACAAAAAATAACAACATATCGGAGTGGTAAGGTCCTAGTGCTATTGTTTTTTTTCTTCTCAACTTACTGCATTTTACGTGCCATGAAAAAACATTACAAAGGATTGTTCCCTATATTCCGTGTCACGTCAAATTCGCTGTTCTAGAAAAACATGTTTTTTGGGGCGTTTTTTATAGCAAGGCATACATGAACCACAAAGTGTCCATAATTAAAGATGTCCATCAATAAATCATTCTAATCGGACACTAGTTTGAAATGCACGGTTCAATGGTACAGTTTGAATATAGTTAATGTTGCAGTATTAATAACGTGAAAATCTTAATAGTGTGCACTATTCTACCAATGTTTTTTTTGTATTAAACAATATAGATAAGTATAGTAGAACATAAACAGCTTGCAAGGAAATGTCAGTTATTTCAATGTATAGCAATAAGTCACGTTGAATGTGATAGGACAAAACGATATCAACCAGTAATCTTCAATCTAAGTGTAAATATTGGACAAATCTAAAATTGTTCAATTTCCACAAAGCCGTAACTGAAGGCCTCAAAGCATATTCGGCAACCACGAACATATGATAATCTGATCATGACAGCTCACAATTCTACATCCTATACAAATGTTAATTTATAACACAAACGTCAATTGATTTCCACACAATTAAAATAAAAACACAAATCCTAGAGATTATATTAGCAAAAAAAATTAACCACTACAAAAAGGACAAGACCACATTTTGGCCAATGATCAACATCACTAAAGCCTTGGTCGTAATGAGTGGACAAATATTTTTCCAAGACAGCTCAGCCATGGGTTACTGTAAAATTACCGGGAAAACGACCTCCAATATAAAAGCAAGCCACATAAAAATGTAATAGGTATGTTTTCCATGCTTCACATTGGAAAGAAATAATCTGCTGGTACTGTTGAAAGCAAGGGAGACTGTCCTGGGTAATGTATTAATAATAAGAATAACATTTTATATAGCGCCTTTCACCCGAGGGTCACAAAGTGCTGCACAAGGGCCGCGAAGAGAACGGCATGTCAATAATGAAAAGTAAATTAAAATAATGAAAAGTAAATTAAAACCAAAGGAACCAAACATGAACGATGATGATGATGGTTGCTTTTCAAAGGAGGGGGAGCGCTTGACACGGCTATCTCTAAACAGCTTTGAAAACGCAACTATCAATATTAAAAGATGTCAACAAGAGCTGGTCGGCTGAGCAGTTGGCTACTTGTTAGTGATTGGCAACAAACGTCACTAACCTGTTGGTTTAATCTTCTCGGGTTGCGCGTCCGATTCACGCAGCAATGTTTCCGACGGTTGGCTTACGCGGCCCCGTAATCACGAGCCCAGTGGCCATTAGGCAATTGGAGCTCACAATCGTTAACCTTTTCTCACGACAAGCGATGGGTAAATGACTCCTTCAAAATGTATAAACACGTGTTGATGAGAAAACTGAAAGAGTAATCTACCCGCGCATTCATTCATTGTCGGAAACCGCTTAATCCTGTACAGGGGTTGCGGTGAGTTGGAGCTTATCCCGGTAGACACAGGGCGCAAGGCAGGGCTATACCCATGATGGGACGCCAGTCCATCACAGGGCACTGGAGGCAATTTCGTCAGCAGGCCAATTAGCGTATGCAGCAGCATGTCTTTGGACTGTGTGGAGGAAACCGGAGTGCCCAGCGAAAACACACGCGGACACGGGAAGAACAATTTGAGAATCAGCAAAAGTGGAATTTAACCCAAAATGTAAATCAAGCAAAAAAAAAATACTCACGCAATACCGACGTTTCGCTGAGACTTCCACTCAGCTTCATCAGGGCTTGGAAAGGATGAAGCTGAGTGGAAGTCTCAGCGAAACGTCGATACCATCTTTTAAGGTAATTGATGCATGTGCTCGCTCGTTCGCTCCAACATATTGACGGGTACACTTCACTTAGACACTTTTTTCACATGACCTAAACTCACAAACAGAGCTTCACTATGGATAACATTGGTCATGAAAGCCTACGAGTTAATTTTGCAATACCGGGTTGTCGCGCCAAGTATTGCATGACATTGCACACTAGGCGTGGTGGGAAATTCACTTCGATTTGTGAAACTCCAAAACCTGCTTGGCTGCAAGACAGCCAGGGTATGGCAAAACAGGAAATTGCTTTGTGATCTGTGTAGACCTGGGTTTTCACAGGGAACTAATTTTTGTTTCCTACCATGTGAAGAATATTTTAAAAGGTACTGGCAAAACATTCCAACAGACGAGCCTCCTGGAAGAGTCCTGGGAATCTGACCCATTCTTAAACAGATATATAGAATCGTGAAAATGTGCGACAAGTGCACTTTGGCTGCCAATTGTAAAGGTATACATATATCAAAGCTGCTGGCTATTTGAGGGTGTGGTGCGTACACTTGTGCTTGGGTCCCCGCGAGTCCTTGCAAACACCTACAGTATTAGCGATTGGCATTCGTGATTTGATGAAGTGCTAAGTAAAAGCTGGAGTTATTATGCGAGCCACACAAAGTGATGTTAACAAGCGCCTATCCAGGTGAGCACTGAACACAATTGTTTGAAGTGTAATGGTGTAATGGAGTCGTGCAGTGGTCTCCAATCTTTTTGAACACAGGATCACTTTTAGAATCTAAATGCAACACAAGATCTCTGCTTGAAAATGCTACTTTACCAAAACCCCCAAAAAGATTCGCTATGCGTATCACTCACCCGTTCTTAGTGTGACACCTGTGCTTCCAATTCTGGATTGGTTCTTGGATGGGTCCCAGAATCGATTTCCGAATCGATTCCCCCTTTAATATACGTCTACACTGCGCGGTGACATGATTACACGTGCGACCCATTGCACCTGGGTCCACAGCGGCTACATTAAGATCGACCGCTCAAGAATCTGGGATCGACCTGTCCATCGCGATCGACTGGTTGGAAAACAGTGGAGTTAGCGGTTCCTACACTGCACTTTAAGACGCAAAAGACCACCGAGAAACGGCACTCCGATCTGGCGTCTACATTCTCCAGATCAACCCAGACTCCAATGAGCATGTAAGCGCAATGCGGTCAAATTCGGCACTGGGGAGGCTAAGCTGGCGATGCGTGCGTTGTGCTGGCTTGCGCTCGCTAACGGCGCTCGCTAACGGCGGTCGCCCCCCCTCGAGGCGATGGCGAGGCTAAGGAGCGGGGGTCGCCGTGCCGGCGCGGCCGCCGTCACTCCGGCTTCCTGGACTTGGGAGTGTCGGGGATGCTCTCGCTGAGCGGGGTGAGGCCCAGCAGCATGATGTGCCGCTCGTACGCCTTGGTGCGGCGGAACACGGCGTCGGTGCCGTGCAGACGGTCGAGCACGCCCAGCACGCCGTAGCACTGGTTAAACCTGCGTGCACAGCGTCGCAATAACACACATACACACAAGGTGAAATTACAGGGTGTAGCCAGCATGCCATAGCACCAGTTAAACTTGCGGGTTTAGCACAAATATCGAAGGATTTCCAGTGTAATTCGTTGTGTTTGAGTGAGGGTAAGATTATTTCTGGGGGGAGGGGGTGGGGTAAGTAGTTGCACTGGGTAGAGAGAGGGGGGGTAGGTTAGTCTATGTTTGTTATAACTATGGGAGAAAACCTCAGACCTCAAAGGAAAGCACACGCAGGGTCGGGTGGAGAACATACAAACTCAGTAGAAAAACTATCATTATATTTTTTGTTCTAGATTTGTGCGTTGTTATTGTCCCCCCCTCACGACCCCCAGCTTAGCTTAACTTGTAAATATATTTTTTAAAATAGTATTTTGCTTTTTTAACCTAGTATTTTTAAACCTTTGTTGTTGTGTTCCAGTCCATGTATATGCCAACACCAGGGTCTGAGAGAAACTGAATTTCGATCCTCTATATGTCCTGTACATATGGCAGAATTGAATTGGACCGAACCCGGTCCCTTCTTGCTGTAAGGCCCACGCGGCCTCGCATCCCAGCCGAGGAGAATGACGATGCTCCTCCGTAGGGCCGGGGGGCTCGTAGCGACCGGGCGACGCCGCTGGAAGCCGCACGGACTCACTTGAGGTGGTGGAAGTCGTGGAACTCGGGCGAAGGCAGCAGCGGGAGGTGGTAGCCGCAGTGCGCCACGCTGGTGGACAGCAGCGCCATCGAGTACCACAGCATGATGGTGGCGGCGTGGGAGCCCATGAGCACCGGGCCCATCACGGGCGGCAGCATGTTGGACAGCTGACCGGCACACACAGACGCACGAGCCGCAAGTCTATTTGGTTGCCCAGATGATAACGGGGTAGTCTTGTTTACAAGAGTGGCCTGGGTCACCAATCTGACAGAAACAAATCTGACAAAAGCAAATAAAGGGACGGAAATCTGCGCAAAAAACAATCGAAAGTATTGCACAACGATAAATAAATGTTAATAAATTCCCTGCACACACGTAAACAAAAGACAACTATCCCCCATATAGCCTAAACAGACTGTAGGGGCAAGTGCCGTTAGCAAGTAGCACCGGTGAAAGACAAAGATCCCCCGTGTAGCCTTAACAGACTGGAGGGTCAAGTGCTGTTAGCAAGCACCCATGATAGTCGACACAGCACACGAGAGGGTGGGTGACCAGCACCACGCCCGGCAGCCTTTGTCTCCCTAGTGGCAGTGTTTTCACACCGCACTACGTACTCAATAGAGGCTGAGTCGACCTAGAGGAAGCCCAGGACCGGTTCAGATAATCGTCGCTGGTGTTGGTCGAGAGCGACAATCGATCTCGGGTCGCCTGGTTTGTAGCCCAGCGCGCTAACCACTAGCGTGCTGGGCTACAGCAGGGTCCCAAACCTCACGCAAACAAAGGCTCGGTTGTGTCGTTTATCGCCGTCCGTACAATGAACCCTGCGCCGGTACAACCTTCACCCCGTAAACCGCAGACAAACGTCAGCCTCATGCGGTGACCGAGGCCGACGTGAACGTGGCGCGGGAGGCGCGACTCACAAAGTGCTCCAGCGGGTGAGCGTAGAGGGACACGAGTCCGATGGGCGCGGTCCACTCGTGGTGCTGTTTGTGAAATCGCTTGTAGAGCGCCGGGTGGTGGAACAGCCTGTTTTGCGAGACAACCCGCGGCAACGGTCGGTATTCGCCGCCGAGCGACCGCGGCGGCGAACGCACGGCGAACTGGGAGGAGAGGACGTGCGGAATGATTTGCCAGTTTCTTTTGGAATATTCTTGACATGGTACGAAAGAAAAAGAGAGTTCCCTATGAAAACCAAGGTCTACACAGATTCACAAACCAACTTACTGTTTGGCCAAATCCCTGGCTGTCTTGCAGCCAAGCGGGTTTAGGAGTTTGACAAATTGATGGGAATTGCTAATACTTTGCGCGACAATCCAGTGAACACACGGCAAACCGGGCGGAGAGGTCGTGCGGAGAGCAGAAAATACCCAGTGAGCTTTCAAGCTCTTTACGGGATTCCTGCGACACGTACAAACGCGCGAAAAGTGGCGGAGGGAGAAGGAACGCTCGACACTGCTATCGCGAAAGAACAGCTACAGAGAGCTATTCTCATACATCGAGCCGTGACAAGCCTAAAAGGGTACAGTGCTGTAGTCAAGTAGTTCACATGAGGGGAATATAATTCCATGCACCCATACGCGCGGCATCCACGCTACGTCACCAGTGGGTGACATCATCACAATACCTGTGCCAGATGAGCTGCACTTTGACAGCCAAGCGTTATGGATTAGCAAGCTTTGCTGGTTGGCAAATATACTTGACAGGGCAAGTCAAACAACTGACAGGCAAGTGTGTACAGAACAGAGCAGTCTGGTGGATTATTTATAAAACAGGCCAACAGAACGGTTTCGAGCAACATTATTAAACAACAAGCAGATTCGACTTTACTGAAACCTTTAAACTAAGACTGACTTCTGACAGACCTTCAGACAATAAACTGATAATTTTCAAAGCAGTTTTTTTCTGGATAGCCGTGTCGAGCACTCCCCCTCTCTGCAACGAGCCGTGAAAACCTACGTCAGTACAATCTGTCTTGATGTTTTTGCTGTTATTGACATGCCGTTCTCTCCACAGCCTTGTGCAGCGCTTTGTGACCCTCGGGTCTTCTTCTTTTCGATTCTTCGAAGCGTGATGGTTATATAACAGTTTCCCATTTCTTTACACAGTTCTTTGCAATTTTATTGAACTCTGCAAGGTCTTTAGAGCTGCAGAGGTTGGGTAGTAGAGCGCAGACAAGGCAGTGCTCCATAGTATGGTCTGCTTCTCCACATTCACAGGTGGTTGGGCCGGTCTTGTAGCCCCATCTGACCAATGCATCTTTTGATCGTCCCGTTCTAGGGTGAAAGGCGCTCTATAAATGCTATTATTATTACAACACACTCACCAATCCGTGACGGAGCCTTCTTACAAAGCCCGACACAAAACGAGCCTCTGAACGACGGTCAAAGGGCGTTCTCTCCGCCGCCGCCTACGTGACCCCGACGGAGAGACCCGGGGGCCTGCTCACCTGTGCGAGTAGTAGAACATCACCTCCTCGATGAGGCCGAACACCAGCAGCTCGAGCAGCACCCAGTGGAAGGTGGGCAGCTCGGGGCCGCACGTGCTTCCGCGCCACAACGAGATCGCGTACGACACCAGCACCATGGGCAGCGAAATGAAGACCTGATTGGCCAGCACCGTCAGAATGGCGTTCCTTAGCTTCGCCGGGTCGACCTGAAGGCGGAACGCGGAAAGGGAGGTGGGCCCGGCCCTGAGCAACGAAGCAACGACGACGGATAGATGTTTGCTATCGCGGTGGGGAAACACGCCGTGAGCTCGCAAGCTCTGGAAGAGAGGTTTCTGTGATACAATGCTGGCTCCTATCTCTAACACTCGCTCCCATCTCTAACACTGACAGATAGTAATACGAGCAGATTGATTTGCGATACAAAAGTTGACGGAGGCGCGTAATAATAATAATAGCATTTTTAGAGCGCTTTTCACCCGAGGGTCACAAAGCACTGCACAAGGCTGTGGAGAGAACGGCATGTCAGTAACATCAAGACAGATTAACTGAGAGTCAAGCAATAGCGATAAATCAGAGGACGTAGGACATCATAACAGCAGAAATAAATAATATTAATACCCGAGGAGACGTAGATCGGAAGGGAGAGAGAGCCAACATCTCAGCACGGCACCACTGACCCGTACCAACAGTCCAAGCCAGGGTAAGGAATAAATGTTCCCGTGAAGGCGCAGGTAGGAAGAGAGCCAACATCCTGGCGCGACAGCATTGAACCGCATCAGTAGACATAGCCAGAGGCGTAGGTACGCGCCGTCTGGTTTTCAGGGAGCGTTTCCCACGCTAAAAAAACGAACGTGCTCCGTCACGAGCGTAGCGACTATATTTTGGTTTGGCTGAAAACGGGCTTCCTGCTCTGCGGCCCGGCCGCCGCTCACCGGCACGTTCTTGTCGGACTGGATCTTGTAGCGGAGGACGAACGCGGGCCAGCCGGTCACGTCGACAAACATCAGCAGGGCGTTGAAGAGCCAGAAGACCGCGGTGGGTACCACCATCGAGCCTGGCTCCACCACGAAAACAGACAAAGATCCCCCCCGTTTAGCCTTAGCGGACTGTAGGGTCAAGTGCCGTTAGCGAGTAGCACCTATGAAGGTCGACACGGCACACGAGGGGGTGGGTGAACAGAACCACGCCCGGCCACCTTTGTATCAGGAGTGGCGATGTTTACACGCCGCAGTAGGTATTAATTTGAGGCTATGTCGACCTAGGGGAGGCCCAGCACCGATTCAGAAAATCGTCACTGGTGTTGGCCGTGAGGGGGATTCGAACTCGTGTCGCCGGGTTTGTAGCCCAGCGCGCTAACCACCGAGCCACCGCTCCCCGCGCATACACATATGCCGCACGCACACTATCCAAGCCAGGCAAACAGGCGAGTCTATTACGTTGGCAACAATGACAGTGCAAAGGCTAAAGCCTTGACAATGGCCTTGCCACCAAATACATCATCGCGCTATCTCCTGTTTGTCATTTTTTGTTCGAACGATGTTTACCGCACGTTTGTGAAAAAAAAGTCTCGGCAGGAGATACCCTGGGGGCAAAACCTCCTTGCAATTGCCGACTCAGGCTGGCACTGTATACAAGCGCAGTTGCATCACCGTTCTCGTCGATTTGGGTCGAGTCAATCTAGAGGAGCCGGTGTAATTTGAAGTATTTACAGGATTAAGAAGAGAAAAAAAACGCCTCTAATGGATAAAGCCGCTAGACTTTGCGCAACTCCCATTAACCACATCCGCCCGGGATGCCACCGCACGTGGCTTCAACGGGCACCCATCTCGATACCCAGTCTGCCGCCGTGACATGGCTGCCACACGGAGACAGGGTGGCGCAGTGGTAACATCCGCGCCACACAGAATAAAGTTCTTGCCCGAGGCGGTTCAATTCCTGCCACGGGCGCCTTTCTATGTGGAGTTTGGGTGTTCTCTCCCCCCCTGTTTTGCGTGGGTTTCCTCCGACAACTTAAAAAAAACACTCATTAGTTAACTGACCGATAACATCATACTATATACGACGCAGTGTGTGGCAATATGTTGACGCTGGCAAACCGCCTGGCTGCCTGCTCCGCCTCTCTGCGGTTTCCTCGCTACGCCTCAGAATCGTTCTCTCTTCGAATTAACACCTTAAAAATGTAATGTGCCACGCGTTATAAATAGAGTTTATTATTATTATAATCGCCGGCTGCTGCCGTAGTTGTGTAATTCTGGTGCGCGCGCGGTCTCTCGCGCTTCATTCGAGGACGCACAGAACATGAAGATCTTGAAGGGCTCCTCCTCGTAAGTGGTGTAGAAGCGGGCCCACTGCGACTGCCAGAAATCGCCGGACGCTCCCCAGAACTGCTGCAGGTGCCTGCGAACCAGACGCGCAGAGTCGGTAAACCGTACGCAAGGCAGTGAGGGAAACGGCATTTCGATCCTCTACAGGTTCCTGTACATATGGCAGAATTGACAATAATGTTGAAATTGAATTGAATGTGAGCAATACGCTGTGAACAGAGAAGCCCCTAGCACCCAGCTGCGGTTTGTTTAACTTGGCAGTGTTGACTACAAGGCTGAACTGTTGTGCCTCCAACGTGACTGTTGTTGTTATATAAGTTACATCCAAGCCGGATATCGCTTTTGTTTTTCTTGGAAATACCGTAACGCGAGACGGTCACGCTGCTTTACAGTGTACGGCGCTCTCACTCAGCGCAACCCCAGCTGTTTGAGGATACATTTGCAATAACCAACATATTCACTACTCACCAAAGTGTGCCTACAATACAGAGCAACTCACCACTACCTCACATACACTCACCTATAGGCCCGGGGTAATTCCCTGCCTCACCAAAGCATTTAGATAAATTGTCACAACCCCGAGTTACGTTTCAAACCTTTAACTAAGTTTCGTCTCATGTTTACTATCTCATTCATATGGTTTCAATTGCTCCATTGGCCTATTCACAACGTTTGCACAGCACTCGCTTACACTGCGAGTGAATTATTAACGACTGACCATCGCGTGCATGATTTTCCGCACGTATTCCAAGCCAAGTTTTCTCAACCTGTTGCAACTCAAGGCCCCGCTCGGGTCTGGTCTCCACGGACCGCTGGTTGCCACTCACGGCCCACTGATGGGTCGCGACCCACTGAGGAAAGAGCCGTCAGGGTGGCCTCCTCATCACACTCTCAAGTGCTCGCAATCTCCCCACCACGCTGCCAGCTCTCTGCGACAACCGATGGTCGGGCGCACGGGGCGCGCGGAAGCTCCATTTATCCGCGCCGATGGGGAAAAAACGTCGGGTAAATCACGGGGAACCTGGCCGGTGCAGAGGCGTGGTGAGGACTCGGCAGTTCGAGGAACGACGGAGTGGACATTCTCACCACGTGATCGTGTTCCTCGCCGCGGCAAACACCAGCAGACCGGTGCCCAACACGAACGCCGCCTTCTGCACCGAATCCCACACCTGTCCGCTCTGCGCACAAGCACCAACGATAAAAAGACAAAGATCCCCCGTGTAGCCTTAACAGACTGTAGGGGCAAGTGCCGTTAGCGAGCACCTATGAAAGTCGACACGGCACACGAACCGGTGGGTGACCGGCACCACGCCCGGCCGCCTTTGTCTCCCGAGTGGCGATGTTTGCACACTGCACCAGGTACTAATTTGAGGCTGAGACGACCTAGGGGAGGCCCAGGACCGGTTCGGAAAATCGTCACAGGTGTTGGTGGCCGTGAGTGGGATTCGAACTCAGGTCGTCAGATTTGGAGCCCAGCGCGCTAACCAATGGGCCACACGCTCACCCTGCGCACAAGCACACACTCCTCATTTACACGGACACCGGGAAATGGGCTTTGCAGTTCTCAGGAACGGCACAGGAACAGCACCAGGGTGTGCATCCATGTCTGGCGAGTCGATTGAGAGGATGCGTGTGGTGGGGTAAAGTGTGGGTGCTGCCACCTCTCCAATAAAGTCTGGCCAGTGTGGAAGAGTAGGCCAAAAATAGCATCTAGAGCAGCGGTTCTCAACACTTTTGCGCCTCAAGGCCCACTTGGCTCACTCGGGTCTGGTCTCCACGGACCGCTAGGTGGTGCTTGCGGCTAACTGATGGGTCGTGACCCACCGGTTGAGAACGGCGGCTCTAGAGGGGCTGTCTAGCTAGAGCAGTGGTGTGAGCAAGCACTTACAGGACTGCACCTTTACGTTTTTCCTTTGGACATACACACAGGTGTGGATGTGTGTGTGTGTTTTGATTGTGTAGTTTTGGTGCTGAAGGATTCTACCTGTTTCACCCTCCCTGGTCGCACAGGGGCACAATTCTCCGATTTCATCTGTGAACAGAGAAGCAGCACAGAGCAGCGTTAAAGAGACAGCCTGGGTCAGAAATAATTGGAGAGAAAACCCACCAAAATTAATGGTGGGTTCTTCACTTAATTTGGCTAAGTTTAAGCTCCGAAAATTGCACATTTCGTTTGACTGTAATGAACGGAGTGGGTGGGTGGGAGAGTGCTGTATATGAGAGGCAGCCCTCTGGTAGCCCCATGCCTGTGGGCTGTTCTCCAACACGAAGATCTGCAGTAAAATATACGAGGTTTTAACCCTTTCCGGCAATGAGAAACGTGTTAAGATCTTAAAAACACTAGATGGACACCTTTTTGCAAAGGTTCCAATTTGCAAGCAGCCACAAATACTTGTGGCAAAAACATGCAACAAAAATGCTAAGATAATGCATTGTCCTTCAAACTTATTGGCCATTCACCAGACAGGAGCCCAGTCTGTGATAGCCAATTGCTGCCATAAGGCAGACGTTCTCAGGACAATGCCAGTATCACTGCATCAAGCTCGGGTCGAGCTGTCTACACCATTGGACCTTTGAAAAAGCTGTCTATGGGAGGTAGGACTGGATTTTCCGTCTTGTGACATGAATATCTATAATAACAAATAAATTAACGCCCACATATTCATTCAATTTCGAAGAGAATGACTTAAGAGGCGCGAGGAAACCACGGAGAGGCAGCCACGCTGTTAGCCGGCACCAACATTTGCCAGATACTATAATAATAATTGCGTTTTATATAGCGCCTTTCACCCGAGGGTCACAAAGCGCTGCACAAGGGCCGCAAAGAGAACAGCATGTCAACAATGATAAATAAGTAAATAAAAAACCAAAGGAACAAAAAAAATGTATATACTGCTATCGGCAAATAAATGAACAAGTGTTTTTTAGTTGTGGGAGGAAACCGATGAACTCTGAGGAAGTCCACGCATAAGAGGGGTAGAATACAAAACTTCACACAGAAAGGCGCCCGAGCCGGGAATCGAACTGCCTCGGGCAGGACTTTCTTTCGGTGAGGCGCAGATCTTTTTCTTCTTTGCGATTCTTCGAAGCACGATGGTCAGCCTCTGTACATCGTTGTCTTTCAGCTCGGCCTCGCAGATGTTACCACTGCATAAATACCCTGCCACCCATGAATAGTACAATCGGGACATTGTTTGGGATGAAATATATGCGAAGCAAAACAAACAATCTTCAGCTCGGCTTTCAGTACGTGGGTGGGGAATGCTAGTTTGTCCAAACACCAAAGACCCCACAGGGGTGTAAGCGGTCAAGAAAAATATGGAGGGGAAATTATAGTATAACAAGATATATATATTTATTCATCAACAACACATTATAATACATTCTCTCTATACTTGAAACCCCGATTTAATCACTGGCAGCTGCTTGGACTTGAGCACAGGATAGCTGCGGTGCCAGATAAGTGTTCTGTCAAGAATACGACGATATGATATTCGTACTTGTTATGTCATAATATTGTTGAAATTGTTATTTTTAATACTTAAGCGTATATGTTAACTCGTAGGCTTTCATGACCAATGTTATCCATAGTGAACAAACAGAGCTTCACTACGCGTATATGTTGTTGCACATAATTGTTTTGCACAGAGTTGAGAGAGCGAACGGGAACAAAGTATCTCACTGCTACTCTCGGACCAAACGGTGCGGTGTCTTCATGGTTTCATGTTCGTTTTTTTGTGTCTACGTCTTCATCAAGTAACGAGTACAGCCGTCGGTTTCTGCGAGTCATTTGCAGAACGACGGTAAACAACGCCGGGGTGGTCTGAGAGAAACTGTATTTCGATCCTCTGTATGTCCTGTACATATGGTAGAGTTGACAAATAAAATTAAATTGAATGTTTGTTTTTGTTATAAATGTAAAATTATGAATTAGAGGCCGACCCAGGACACGCTGAAGGGATTATATCCTTCGGCTTGCCTGGAAACGCCTGGGAATCCCCTCCCAGGAATTGCTGGAATCTGTTGCTGATGGAAAGGGATGTCTGGTCCACTCTCCTCGGACTGCTGCCACCGCGACCCTCACCAGGACAAGCGGTTTATAAAATGGATGGATGGATATTATTATTAATGTACCCTATGTGTACGTGATCAATAAACTTGACTTGACCCGACCACCTCCGAGAATCACATTATTTCAACAAAACACAACGTGTCTATAAAAGCTCTCAACCGTGAACACTAACTTATGTACATGGTCTAGGAGTAAACATGTTGTTAAGATAATAACTGCTTGTGAGCAAGATTAGGTAACAGTTGTTGTGTGAATGCCTTCCAAGTAAACACGTGGATAGTACACACCACCCACCGTTACACAAACGATGCCTCTAAATAGAACAGAGCTCAGGGCCATAGTAACACAAACAAGCACCCCATGTCTTATCAGACAAAAGGCGAGGTAATGTCAAGCATCAGAAAGCTCGCCTGATGGTCCAAGGTTCACTGGCTCCAATACTAGCGTTTCTAAGTGCTTAGCACCATAGAGAGTGGCCGGTAATACCGGGGGATTCTCAACCTTTTGCATCTCAAGGCCCACTTGGGTGGGGTCTCCACGGACCACTAGGTGACGCTCGCGGCCCACTGATGGGTCGCGACCCGCTGGTTGAGAACGGCGCCCATAGACTTCAATGTTAAACCCTCCCATACACTTCAATGTTAAATCCTCCCATACACTTCAATGTCAAGACGTCCCATAAACTTCAATGTTAAATCCTCCCATACGCTTCAATGTTAAATCCTCCTATAGCTATACCTTAATGTTAAATCCTCCCATATACTTCTATGTTAAATCCTCCCATAGACTACAATTTTAAAGTCTCCCATAGACCATCCATTGTCAGAAACCGCTTGATTCTATACCGGCAGACACAGGGCGCAAGGCAGGGCTATTACCCTGGATGGAACGCCAGTCCATCACAGGGCACCGGGGGGAGCAATTTAGTCCGCAGGCCAATTAACCATCGCAGCAGCATGTATTTGGACTGTGGGAGGAAACCGGAGTGCGCGGCGAAAACCCACGCGGACACACAACGCGTCCTGTATACAGTATTATAATAATTCACATATATAACCCCAGCAGACCCGCTGATTTCATCGCTCCGTCTCCCCGCTAGACGTCCTTCTCAGCCGCTCGTGTGAGAATTATCGCGATCCTAACACCAA
>JAZEWU010000055.1:2970853-2989726 GCA_036362915.1 Geotria australis | reverse complement strand
GCGGTGACAGCAGTCCAAGGAGAGTGGACCAGACATCCCTTTCCTCAGCAACAGACTCCAGCTCTTCCCGGGGGATTCCCAGCCGTTCCCAGGCAAATTAAAGCTAAATAAATACGATTAACACAGGGAGCTCCAGTCCACGCGCCTACACGCGTGGGCTGGAGCAGCACTGCAAGCGAACCAAGCAAACAATTAACCACAGCCGACACCAGGGTTGCGGTGATCCGGGGCCTATCCCGGCAGACACAGGGCGCAAGGCAGGGCTATAACCTGGATGGGACGCCAGTCCATCACAGGCGCCATCAATTAATGGTCAACGCAATTATTAATGTTCAACACAAAGCCGGCCTTCATTAGCTCTCCGCGTCTCGCACCGCCGTACCGTACCGTGCCAGTCGTGTAGCAGCGACCAGTGATTAGTTTGTAAGAAGTTACGACTATAAATTCTGTTAACTAATTGCGAAGTAAAAAATCGCCTCAGAGTTGACAAAGCCCTCAACACGTTACACTGGCTATCGACTTATCGATTCCTCGCTTAAATACCCGTCCATCGATTCCTACTCCCCGGTACGACCGGAATCGTGGGACGAATCGATTCCGCTGAGTAGGCTTGGTTATCGGAATCGCGAACTGAGGTAAACACTGGCGGTCACACCACGTGATGTTTGTGAGGCGCGTGACGTCACCGCAACGCCCACCAAACCCTCGGATTTGTAAACGTAGAGCGGATTAGCATGGCGCATTGCTTATGCAGTGTACGATTTTAGAAATGTAATTTATTTACAATTAACATTGTTAGTCAGAATCATTGTCAGAAACCGCTTGGTTAACTGTACAGGGTTGCGGTGAGCCGGAGCCTATCCCGACAGACACAGGGCGCAAGGCAGGGCTACCACCCACGTTGGGACGCCAGTCCATCACAGGGCACCGGGGGCAATTTTGGTCAGAAGGTAAAATTAACCGATGCAGCAAGGATGTATTTGGACTGTGAGAGGAAACCGGAGTGAGCGTGGCTCCTCCGCCCTCTGTTGTTGTTGGAGGACAACTGCCGCCAATTGCCCAGTAGCAGCACTTCACGAACCTCTTCTACAGAGGTCGATCTTGGCACAGCCTAGTACTTAGCAGCAGAATATTACTTGTTTGACACAAACAGCCTCTCGCCCAGATGTACAACTAAGGCATATCTTTGTGATGCCCAACTATTGAGCAGATAACATGACTTATCCGCTCATTTATCATTGAAACAACCAGATAAGCCAGCTCTAATGTCACAATTGCCAATGTTCAGGCGATGACCCTTGGACCAACCACGTCAGCGTTCAATGTCTGGTTATGACCTCGCGCCTCTGAGTCAAAGAGAGAACGACTCAGAGGCGCGAGGGAACCGCAGAAATGCGGAGGAGGCAGCCGGGCGGTTAGCCGGCGCCAACATATTTCCACGCACTGCGTCCTATATATTTTGATTTTCATTCATTGTCAGAAATGTCTTGATCCTGTATAGGATTGTGGTGAGCCGGAGCCTATCCCTGCATACACAGGGCGCAAACTAGCCCATTGACTGGCCGGGGCACCCACATGTGCTCCCTACCGTGCCAACTTGCTGAGTTTTATCCGCCCGGCCCTCCGCTCGCTGTTGTGAGTGTCGCACACACACATACAAACATACACTCGGTTTTCTTACGTATTTTTACACTTTATTGTTGTGTTGCGGTACATGATACACACACACGCAAATATAAAACTATATACACACGCAGTACATTTAATGCAAAGCAAAAGGTAAAACATGTTATTGAAAGTCACAAAGACAAAGATCCCCCGTATAGCCTCAACAGACTGTAGGGTCAAGTGCCGGTTAGCGAGCACCAATGCAGGTCGACACGGCACACACACAGAGGGGGGTGTTGGTGGCCAACACCACGCCCGGCCGCCTTTGAAAGTTACAACCACCACATCACACGCACACATTGAACTCAGAATTATTGGTCTTTGCATGACAACGACATAATTTCTAAACCTTTCCAAAAGTGTGGTTAAGATCCAATGAAATGTAAGTACCATATACATTTTTCACCAGTATGCAATGTTATACGCCGATGTGTATTTTTACTGGCATACTCAAGCAACATTTGCACAAAATGGGCACACATTATTTGCAAATACCGTATCATGATTCTTGCAAGCACGCATCGAGCCATGTAATGTGTATTGTGAATTAAATGATCACATTTTAGTTGAGACGTTGTTACAAGTTTCTAATCCTACTGAAAACTGGAACCATGATGTCCAATAAGAGGACACGGGGCAATTAATTGGTTTGTTGATCTTACACCTTTAAGGAGAACACGTTCTAGTAACAATGCACTGATCATTCATTCTTTGTCAGAAACCGCTTAATCCTGTACAGGGTCGCGGTGATCCGGAGCCTATCCCGGCAGACACAGGGCGCAAGGCAGGGCTATACCCAGGATGGGACGCCGGTCCATCACAGGGCACGAGGAACAATTTAGTCCGCGGGCCAATTAACCTATGCAGCAGCATGTCTTTGGACTGTGGGAGGGAACCGGAGTGCCCGGCGAAATTCCACGCGGACGCGGGGAGAACATGCAAACTCCACACTGAAAGGCACTCGAGCCGGGATTCGAACCCGGGGACCTTCTTGCTGTGAGGCGGCAGTGTTACTCACCGCGCCACGCCACCGTGCCACCCAGAATGCACTGAGTTAACCAGTGCACTGAGTTAACCAAATTTTCAAAGACTACAATACAGGCCTTCACATGATCTGTTATTGCAATTTGAATATATCTTTGGCGTGTCGTTATGCGCAAAAGCAATGCATAGGCAACAAGGTGACTCACTGTCAGAGGAACCCCGCAGTGTAATGAGCACATTCATATTTATTTTCCGTCAACTACTCCATTTGCCATTATAGCAGATCATTTACGTCTGAAATTATCCAGAGAAACGACCGACAACAGCCTGTCACAGGCCTCCTGGTTTCGTTTAGTGCATACGCTACCTCACGATTGCCAATGTGCACTTCACAGCAGAGAGAGAGAGAGGAGGGTGCTTTGGTAATTTATGCCCCTTCAGAATTACTGGGCCAGCAGCCATACGTTAAAATCAAACCGATGATTCAACCGAGTGTAACCGTAGCTCTAACGGTCCACTCGGTGCCGGTGCAAGAAATGTTACATATTCGCTTGCGTCAATCCCAAATCCAGGACATTCCCATCCAACGCTGGTCTGGACTGCGACTCACTGTTCGCCACAGATGGCCTAGAAACAAAGACACATACCACAAGACAAAGACACACGAGCAAAGACAATGATCTTCTATACAGCCTTTAATATATTCTTGAGAAAGTGCTGTTAGCAAACACCTGCTAAGGCCGGCAGTGTACGGGAGGTGCTGATGCTCACATAACACACCATGTATTCGTTTAATGCTGAGCCGACCTAGGGGAGGCCCGGGACCAGTTAGGATATTCATAACCGATCTTGGTTGAGAGCGAGAATCAAACTGGTGTCGCTGGGTTTACAGTGCAGCGTGCCAACCACGACATCTACATCGTGGAGGGAATGCCTCTTACGGCAGCGGCGGCGGTTTGAAATCAGCACGATTGAAGTTGATTATTAAAAAGCGCGAGGAAAGCGCAGAGAGGCGGAGGAGGCGGCCAGGCGGTTTTGCCGGCGCCAACATATTGCCACACACTGCTTCCTATATATTATGATGTTATCGGGCAACTAATAAATTAGTGATTTTTTTAAGTCGTGGGAGGAAACCGGAGAACTCAGAGGAAACCCATGCAGAACAAGGGGGGGGGGGGAGAGAGAACACACAAACTCCACACAGAAAGGCGCCCGAGGTGGGAATCGAACCGCATCAAGCAAGAGCATTCTGTCTGTGAGGCGCACCCTGCCGATTTAGATGAACGCGTGATTTGGTTGTCGATTTGTCATCGCAGGAGTGTTCGCGTCCCGTACCGGCTGACGGACGCGGGGAAGAAGCTGGCGCCATCGCCGCTGCTCTGTTCCTGCAGCGTGATGATCTCCTCCAGCTGCAGGCACTGCTGGCGCGCCTGCACGAGCGAGAGCCGCGAGTTTTTGCTTGACGCGACCGGGCGAGCATGCCCACAGATAGATGTTAAATTATTATTACTACAGCAGAAAAATACCCGGTGAGTTCGCAAGGTCACTGGGTATTTCAAATCCATCCAACTGGGATTTGACCTCGCGGATAGATGGATCGTTAGGTGTTTATTGTTACAGCAGAAAAATAGCCGGTGAGCTTGCATGCTCTTTACGTGACTCCCGCGGCACAACAAACATGCGAATTGCTGACAGGAATTAAAAAATAATCCGATATTCGTAAATAACAAAATTTAAATCAACCAACAACAACAACAGTAAACGTTTATGCGTAACATTCCACACATTTTTTTAATTAAAAAAAAAGTTCAAAATATATAGCATTGCACATTTGTTTCAAGTAACCATGTGAAATTAAGGCTGTGCATTGCGATAGCGGATTCAATTCAACGTTATTTGTCAACTCTACCATATGTACAGGACATACAGAGGATCGAAATACCGTTTCTCTCAGACCACCCCGGCGTTGTTTACTAAAGCATATTAAGGGTAACGTAATCGACTTTAGGAGGCTAGAGTGCAGAATTCCAATTTCGAGCCGTTCGCGCTACGGCTTGAGCACCGCCACCCCCACCGCGGTCGCAAGACCACACGCGTGGCTTTTTGCGAGCGAGCTCCCTCCGTCCGTCCGTCCGTCCCACCTGCAGGGCCCGCTGGACGTAGGCCCGCGTGGCGCCGTCGCAGCACTGCAACGCGGCGCACGGAGACTCGAAGCCGCGCGCAAGCCCAGACGCGTCCGTCACGCTCACCAGGTCATTCGTGATGAGAACTTTGACCCCTGTAGGGACGGGACGCACAGGGGTCAACACCGGCGAGACGAGGACCGGCCAAGCTGATGTTTCATCCGACCGGGATAGCCTCCGGCTCACCGCAACCCTGCATAGGATTACGCGGTTTCTGATAATGGGTGGATAAATTATTATTTATTATAACAATCTTTTTTATTTGAAAAATGTCTGCAATGCTATGTGTAAGTGGTTTTTTTTGGTGGTTGATTTTTAATTTGGTTACATACGAATCTTTTATGAATTTTAATTATTGTCAGCATTCATTTCGCACGTAAAATATACGAGGTTTAACCCTTTCTGGCAAATGAGAAAAAGTGTCCATCTAGTGTTTTTAAGATCTAAATCACTCATTGCCGGAAAGGGTTAAACCTCGTATATTTTACAGTTTTTGTACGGCAAAAAAAGGTCCAGTGAAGCATTTCGCACGTTTGTTGTGTCGTAGGAGTCCCGTAAAGAGGCTTGCACGCTCGCTGGGCATTTTTCTGCCGTAATAATTAAACGTCGCTCTGTCTGTCTTGGACCTGCTCGTGCCGCGGCCTCCTCCGCGCGACGGGCGGCCTCGCCGCGGGCTCACCGTCGTGGAAGCGCGCGTCCAGGTCGGCCAGCGGGCCGTTCTCCATGAGCGAGAATCGCGCGTCGTCCGAGCTGAGCGTCACCTTGGGCGTCTTGGAGCGCACCAGCGTCACGAAGCGGGCCGCGTAGCAGTACTTGCGCCAGTACCGCCCTGTCCCAGCCACACGACCGCGCACACACGTCCCTCCTACAGCCTTCGACTGGACCGTTGGGGCAAGTAATAATAATAACAATAATACGTAATATCCTTCGACTGGGCCTGGGAACGCCTGGGAATCTCCCCCGCCTCAGGAAGAGCTGGAATCTGTTGCTGAGTAAAGGGATGTCTGGTCCACACTCCTCGGACTGCTGCCACCGCGACCCTCACCAGGACAAGCGGTTTAGAAAATGGATGGATGGAATAAAAATAAATTATTATTGCGAGACACACAGACGTCTCATCTGGTCCCACCTGGCAGCTTGTCCAGGCTGTGGCACGTCACCGTGTCACGGTTGCAAGGTGGCTCCTCCGCCGGCGGTGTCCCATCAGGCGGCTGACAAACCCACACCTGCAATAATAATAATAATAGCATTTACGGAGCGCCTTTCACCCGAGGGTCACAAAGCGCCGCACAAGGGGCGCGAAGCCCGATCGTCCCACACCTTTTTTTTTTTCCGATCAGTGTAGACGTCAGTTCTGTATTTTCCACACCTTATCCCGATTAATAATACCAATGGTGAGAAATGCTACTTATAGTGCGTGTGCCCTGTGATGGACTGGCGTCCCCATCCTGGGTATAAGCCCTGCCTCGCGCCCTGTGTCTGCCGGGATAGGATCCGGCTCACAGCGACCCTGTACAGGATTAAGCGGTTTCGAACAATGGATGGATGGACATATTCAACTCAGGAGGTGTGAGGAAACCGCAGAGAGGCGCGAGATGGGGGGGAAGGCAGCCACACGATTAGCCGGCACCAACATTTTGCCAGTAACATCGTAATATATAGGACGCAGTGTCTGGCAAAAGTTGGCGACGGCTAACCAGGCGGCTGCCTTTCCCCCCCCTCGTGCGTGCACACAGCCTCCGTGTTGCGGCCCTCACCTGTCTTCCATCGGGCGAGATCCAGTGTATCTCGTAAACACACGCGCTCAGCTCCTTCCTCTTCAGGAACTGCAGGCACACCTCCCCTCCGCTCGTAATGCTCACCTGCCGGGCGCCAACAGGTTATTTAATGATAATAACAGTGAGTAATAATCACAATGTATGACGCACACGTGTTCAGTAGCTCTGCCACCTCGCAGCAAGACGGTCCCGGGTTTGATTCACCGGGTGCCTTTCCGTGTGGAGTCTGCATGTTCTCTCCCCGTGTCCGCGTGGGTTTTCGCCGCGCGCTGCGGTTTCCTCCCACAGTCCAAAGGCACGCTGCTGCCCAGGTCAATCGGCCTGCCGACTAAATTTCCCCCCTGTACCCTGCGAAGCTACAGCCCTGCCTTGCGCCCTGCGTCTGCCGGGATAGGCTGCGGAACCCCCGCGACCCTACACGGGGATTAAGCAGTTTCTGACAATGGTGCGATGGTTAGAGATTGTTAGCGGAGACCTCGTGGCCCCCCGAATCGTGACCCCAGAATCCTGACCCCAAAATCGTGACGATTCACCAGGCCCGCGGTGCGAAACGCCACGTGCCGGGGTGTAGGCCGGGAGCCACGCGGAGGCCCTTACCACGGCGCGGCCGGCGGCGAGACGGTACGGCTGCAGCCGCCTGGTGTCGAGCGGCGTCACCGGCTGAGCAGCCGCCGCCGCCGAGCCCCAGGTTGCCGCGGAGCCGGAGGCGTAGGACGGGAGGTCGTTCTTCGTCCCGCCAACCCAGCCAGGCGCGGGGCCCTGCCGCATTAACGCCGGGAGGGGGTGAGCGTGCAGTCAGGCAGGCAGGCGGGTCACGACGATTTTCAAGACTTCACGTCTGGGTTTGCGGTAGAGACACCCACTCTCAGCCTCCGTGTCTTTGTGAGATGTTGCATCCGTACGTCCGTTATCAGAAACCGACCAAGTGAGCTTTCAAGCTCTTTACGAGAGATCGACCAAACCGCCCGATCGTCCCGGTCGCGGTGAATTTGTATTTTTTACATAATTTTTTTTTGTTTTCTATTTATTTTTTGTCAAAGCGCATGTTTATTGCGTCAGCGCAGAAATCCAAGTTAAAGAGCTTGCAAATCTCACCGGGTATTTTCTCTGCTGTAGTAGTAATAATAATATACATCCGTAATAATAAACAGCCTGTGATGGACTGGCGTCCTATCCTGGGTGTAGCCCTGCCTTGCGCACTGCGTCTGCCGGGATGTGCTCCGGCTCACCGCGCGACCCTGTACAGGATTAAGCGGTTTCCTGAAAAACGGACGGACGGATGGATGGAATAATAATAACAAACATCTCACCGGCGCCCGGGCCTGCTCGACTCGCGGGCCGGCGACCAGCGCGTCCGAGCGGTTCTCCTTTCCGCGCGACGGGCTGCCGCGGTACAACTGGCGCGCAGCCACGGGCCGCCCGCCACCGGCGTGGCAGCCCTTGCCGACCTCCGACCTCTGCGCCCTTGAGGAGCAATCACACGGCAACGCTGCGGCTGCGGCGGCGGCGCTGGGCATCAGCGAGCGGCAGCAGCTGGAGGCGGCGGCGGCGAGGATGCAAGCGCAGGCTGCGAGCAGGGGTCACACGCGGAAACAGCCCCCCTAAACCCAACGCCGGCGGCTTCTTCGCAAAAACCATCGATACGTCGTCTGAAACCGCGTAGTTCATGCGCGGGGTTATGGTGAGCGGGAGCCTATCCCGGAAGACAACAGGGCGCGAGGCAGGGCTATTACCCGGGATGGGAACGCCGGTCCGTCGCAGGGCGCGGGAGGCAATTTAGCCCGAAGGCCAATCGACACATGCGGCAGCGTCGCGCGCGGCGCGTAAGCCACGCACGCCGGCGCTTCTTCAGAAAACCGTCAGCTCGTTATCGAAACATCGGCTCCTTAACTGAGCCATCCCCACCACGTAGCTCCTCTCAGAGCTAACGCGGTGGGCATGGCAAGACCCGATGGAACACGCGGGTAGAAATATATAGTTCAGCATCGGATTAATTACCGTGCCGCTTTCCGACTCGGCTTGCGAGCAAATCGACTCGCGAACGGAACTCGGGGACGGAACGAGTTCGCAACGCGGGGGCAAGCGCGGGGCATGGGCCGCAACGTAACGGGGGTCCTCCTGGGGACCCTGGGACCGACTCACCTGTGGGAGCGTGGCACGGGCTGCCTCCCCACGCCGAGTGCTGGGCCGCCACGGGGGAGGACAACACCGAGCCGTGCAGCGGCAGCACAGAGGAGCCCTGGGGAGCGTGGCAGCACCTGCACGAGGGAACGCTGTTGAATCGACAACTCGTTAAGGGAACTCGTGTCGTCAACTCGCCTCCACCCGACTCACCCGAGTCACGAGAAGAGAACGCGTCAATTCTTCGTCGCTTCAGCGTTTCGATTTGTCGGAAAGCAGAGCCGCAGCGTTCACAATGGAATAAGAGTGGCCCCTCGCTTTACGATGGCCTCGCGATACGATTGAATTATTTTCAGATATACGCTCTATAAGAATATTAAGCATCACATTACACACACAGAGATAAACAACAACAACCGCCATTCGCCACTAAGTGGCGGTGACGTCACAGCGGCGCCTGTGTCAGGCCATATGCACCTTGAGGCCACGTGAAGTGTCGACAGGAGGTCACGGGACAGACCCAGGTGTCATGGCCTGCCTTACCGAGATACTGTATGTACTAGACGTGAGTCTAGTGTCGACCTTCATAGGTGCTCGCTAACGGCACTTACCCCTACAGTCTGTTCAGGCTATACGAGGGATCTTTGACTAGACGTGAGTACACGATTTGACCACAGGTTCATTATGCCGGGTTAAACTAACCGAACTTTCAAGATGCTTCGGAACAGTTTACTCACCAAAGTTATGTGTATCCACGTTGGAAGCAGAAGTGCGAAAATGAGACAATTGACATTCGCAGCGGCGCGTCACCCAGCGCCGCCCATCACACCTGGATCCCAGGTACAGGTGGGGGTGGTGTGCCTGACGCTACCCTGCTGCAGGTGGGGAGCGGTGGCCCAGTGGTTAGCGCTATGCCGGGCTACAAACCTGGCTACGACCCGAGTTCGCATCCCGCTCACGGCCACCTACACCAGCGGCCGGGCGTGGTGCCGGTCACCCACGCCCTCTGTGTGCGCCGTGTCGACCTTCACAGGTGCTCGCTGACGGCACTTGCCCCTACAGTCTGTTAAGACCTGTATGGTCACCTCACCTGGAGCCCAGGTAGAGGTGCGTCGGCGTGCGGCAGCACGGTTCGGCCCTACCGCCCATCGCCTCCGCGGGCTGCCACCTCGCCAGGGGGCAGTGCGGCCCCGCGCACGGCTGCTGCCCGGGGGTGCCACCCACGAGGTGCCCGTGGGGAGCCGGGGGAGCGTCCAGCCGGGTGCAGACGCAGCCGCCGGTGACCCCTGGCGGGAGGAAACGGTCACAACAACAACGACGACGACGTGAGGGGTGAGGAGCATGGGAATCATAATAATGATAATTGCGTTTTATGTAGCGCCTTTCATCCGAGGGTCACAAAGCGCTGCACAAGGGCCGCGGAGAGAACGGCATGTCAACAACGGCATGTCAACAGCGGAATCCCTCAGGAAGAGCTGGAATCTGTTGCTGAGGAAAGGGATGTCTGGTCCACCCCTCCTCACCGGGTGGATGGATGGATGGAACGGCTTGAGGTGGATGGAGCATGACGAGGGAGAACCATAGCCAGGAAGGGACGCCAGTCCATCACAGGGCACCGGGTGAAATTTAGTCAGCAGGTCAATTAACCTATTCAGCAGCATGTCTTTAAAAAAATTTTAACTGATCCTTTGCCGCGGTCCAATTAGTAATCTCCTCGGCAGGAGAAACTAACAACCGCTTCATTCGAGGGTTCATCATAATATTAATAGCATTTATAGAGCGCCTTTCACCCAAGGGTCGCAAAGCACTGCACAAGGCTGTGGAGAGAAGGGCATGTCGACAACATCAACACAGATTAATTGAGAGTCAAGCTATATGAATAAATTATATGGGGGGTCAAGGTAGAACCGTTCACGTCGCGATCCCCGTCAGGTAATACTTGGTTGTTGCCTGCGAATTCTACCAAACACTTCGAAGCCGAGGAGCTGAAAGACAACGTTGTCCAGAAGCCGACCAACGGTACTTCGAAGAATCGCAAAGAAGAATAATAAATTATAGGACGTACGACATAAAGACATCACCTGCGCCACCCTCCTGCGACCCGAGGAAGGCTGCTGTCGGAACATCCCGGGCCAGGTCCTGCGACCGGGCCAGGTCCTGCGACCGGGCCTCCTCCGGCGACCGCGCGGCCTCCCTGGCGTCTCCCTCGCCGTGAATCCGCCGCGCGTCCCTCTCCTCCTCCGCGTAGTCGGCTGCCGCCGTCATGGTGGCGTTGCCGCTGTCGAGCGAGCCCTCGTCGCCGGGTCTGAGCGGCTGCCCGGCCACCGCCTCCCCGTCCCGCGCGGCGCCGCCGCCGCCGCCGCCGGCCAGGAACGGGTGCTCCAGCACCGCGGGCAGGCCCGGCCGTTTGCCGGGGTCCCTCTGGAGCAGCCTGCGCAGGAGGTCGCGGGCCGCCGGCGACAGTCCGGGCGGCAGCTCGAAGCGAGCCAGCATGACGCGCGCCAGCGTGGCCGCGACCGCAGACGCCTGGAAGGGAGGCCGCCCAGCCAGCATGGCGTACATGGAGCAGCCCAGGGCCCAGGCGTCGGCCGGCGCGCCGTGCGGCCCGCGCGAGGCCACCTCGGGAGACATGTAGTTGGGGGTCCCGCACACGGTGAGGCGCGACTCGCCGGGCAGGGAGAGGCGTGCCGCCAGGCCGAAGTCGGCGATGCGCGTCGACATGTCGGAGGCGAGCAGCAGGTTGGAGAGGGTGAGGTCGCGGTGGATGACCCCGTGCGCGTGCAGGTACAGGAGGCCGGACGAGATCTCGCGAAGGAATTGACGCGCTGCGGGGGAGACGTTGAACGCTCTTTCGCAATGTTTAACTACAAATTATAATAATGTTACATTTATCTTCTTCTTCTTTGCAATTCTTCGAAGCGCGACGGTCAGCCTCTGGACATCGTTGCCTTTCGGCTCCTCGGCCTCGGAGTGTTTGGTAGAATTCGCAGGCAAATGCCAAGTGTTACCTGACAGGGATCACGACGTGAACGCTTCTACCTTGAACCCCCTTTACATTTATAACGCGCGCATATTCATTCGCCGTCGAAGGTACTCGTTCGACGAGAGAACGACTCAGAGGCGTAGCGAGGAAAGCACAGAGCGGCGGAGGAGGCAGACAGGCGGTTTTGCCCGGGCCATATTGCCACTAGACACTGCTTCCTATATATTATGATGCTATCGGCCAAATAATTAATGAGTGTCTCTTTTAAGTAGCGGGAGGAAAGCGGAGAACCCGGAGGAAATCCACGCAGAACAGGGGGGAGAACACACAAACTCCGCACAGAAAGGCGCCCGAGCCGGGATTCGAATCCGGGAGCCTTCTCGCTGCGAGGCGGCAGCGCTACTCACCGCTACGCCACCGTGCCGCCCCCGGCACATTGACAACAATATCTATTGTGATATGCGGAGAGCCTCGTTGCCGTGACTGTCGGCCACCTTGCTCCTCGGTGAAGGGGTGGCCTTGGTTCTTGAGGTAGCGGCTCATCTCGCCGTTGTGACACATCTCCAGCACCAGGTACACGTAGTTGTCATCCTCGAAGCAGCTGTACATCTGTAGACGTGGACGCCACTCCGGTTAGGAACCGCGGAGACCAGGTCCTCTTATCCGTGATCCTGTCGTCCGTAATATATCGCTTTTTACGGGTTAGGTCACGCGACAAATGAGTGTCGTATCCCGGCCTCCAGCCGAACGTGACAAAACGTGACGATTCTTTACTACTTCAGCAAGGTAGAAGCGTTCACGTCGCGATCCCTCCTGCAAATTATACCAAGCACTTCGAAGCCATGGAGCTGAAAGACAACGATGTCCAGAAGCTCAACAGATGCCAGAAGCCCCTCATTCTGGAGCAAGAAGAGAGGCCAATGCCTGCCTTTAAGGCCAGCACTGACTATTATATCTCTAAATGTTGAAGGGCTGTCTTGCAACTAAAGAAGAACTTGTTGCAATGGGGAAACTGTCATATAACCATCACGCTTCGAAGAACCGAATCGAATTCGACTACTTCAGCATTCTCTCCGCGGCCCTTGTGCAGAGCTGTGTGACCCTCGGGTGAAAGGCGCTCTATAAAATGCTATTATTATGTTGGAGAGCGACCCACAGCATTTACAATGATCAGAGACTCATAGAGATACATAGAGACTCTTATATACGCATAGAGATTACATAGAGATTCATAGAGACACATAGACGTTTCGCTGATAGTCGCAATCAGCTTAATCAGGAACAAAGGTTCTGGAGAAGACCTCTGACCTCTATATATATGGGTGGGTTGGGGGTTATGATGTCATCGCCGTGTGCCTGGCGGGTTGGCGCCGGCTAACCTCCTGAACGACCCTTTCCCTCTCTGCAGGTTTCCTCCCAACGCCTCCGTATCCGTGTTTGGTTCCATGACCGTTAAACATTGTATTATTACTATTAAAGTGCACCTAGCCTGGTTCGAACGCCATGGTGATACTCTGTAATTCTAGTTGGTGAACGTCCTCGTACCTCGAGTATGGCAGGGTGTTTAAGCTGCGCGTGGATCTCCACCTCAGCCCGGACTCTCTCAACCATCCCAGCCCGTCGCATCGCCTGCTTGTCGATCTGAGACACAAGACAAAGATCCCCTATATAGCCTTAACAGACTGTTGGGGCAAGTGCCGTTAGCGAGCACCTATGCAGGTCGACACGGCACACGAGGGGGTGGGTCACGCACACACACACAGTCACAACCGGCACGGTGGCGCAGCGGTGCGTTAGCGCTGTGTCGCCTCACAGCAAGAAGGTTTTCTCCCGGGTTCGAATCCAGCGCTCGGCTGCCTTTCTGCCTGTCTGCCGGGCACTCCGGTTTCCTCCCAGAGTCAACAGCCATGCTGCTGCATACGTTAATTGGCCTGCGGACTAAATTACACCCCGGTGGCCTGGCGTCCCATCCTCGGTGCTCCCCTGCCTTGCCGCCCTGTGTCTGCCGGGATGGGCTCCGGCTCGCCACGACCCTGTTCAGGATTAAGCGGTTTCTGAAAATGGATGCATGGGATTTTCTGCTGTAATAATAAACATCTATATCTATCCCCCCGGTGCCCTGTGATGGACTAGCATCCTCATCCTGGTTATAATAATAATAGCGTTTTATATGGCGCCTTTCACCCGAGGGTCACAAAGCGCTGCACAAGGGCCGCGGAGAGAACGGCATGTCGACAATGAAAAAACAGGAACAAAAAAATGTTAACGATTAAGGCTGCTTCGAATATACTGCGCCCTGTGTCTGCCGGGATAGGCTCCGGCTCACCGCAACCCCGTACATGATTGTATCTGTTTCTGACCAGCGTGTTGGTAGGTGTGGACTGCACTTGCTCACCATCTTGATGGCCACTTCGATGCCCGTGTGCGAGGAGCGCGCCCGGTAGACGCACGCGAACGAACCCTTTCCCAGCAGGTTCATCACCTGGAAATCCTGCGAGAGACGCGGTGACCCCCCGGGGTGAGCGTGGCAGGGAGAGCAGACGCGGTTTTGATTCGCTTGCAAGCGGAGCTCCCCTTGCACGGAACGAGGAAGGATCTCCGTGCCTGTTTTGTGGATTCGCGTAACGGGTTTTTATTCAAGTATTTAATAATAATAATAATTGCGTTTTATATAGCGCCTTTCACCCGAGGGTCACAAAGCGCTGCAGAAGGGCCGCGAAGAGAACGGCATGTCAACAATGAAAAAAAATTAAAGCCAAAGGACCAAAAAAAAAATTGATTAAGGCTGCTTCGAATATACTGAAAGGTCGTGAAACTGGGACTCTTGAAAACTGGCAATGTAGGACGGCAGGGTGAGCGCAGTGGTGACTGACATCTGCATGTTACAGAATAAAGGTCCTGCACGAGGCGGTTCGATTCCCGTGTGTGTGTTGGGAGCCGGCAAACCGCCTGGCTGCCTCCTCCGCCTATCTGCGGTTTCCAAGCCGCGGCTTAATTGGAACCCACGCCCCGTTAGAGGCGGCAGCGGTACAAATCTGACGAGGGCCGTTCCAATACACGTGACTCACACCGCTGGACATCTGTGCCATTCAGTGCGAGCGGGAGGCAGATGGCGTCGTTTGAATGAAGGGTGGCTGTTGGATGAGAGTGTGAGAAATGAATAAACAGACCGCTGATAAGGGCAGATAACACCTAAATTATACCTCCCTTAAAACCGTAATCCCATTCAAGACGTGGGCAAACCCCCTACGCCGTATTTCAATAATGAACATAAGTCGTGATCAGTCTACTGCTGGATGAAGGCATCTCGAGCATATGGCCCACCGAAAAATCCTTTGATGTAATTAATCCACGCAGCACCTGTACACCGGCTCATTTATTCTTAACAATTACACATGCGGGGCGGCACGGTGGCGCGACCAGTAACGCTGCCGCCTCACAGCAAGAAGGTCACCGGGTTCGAATCCCGGCTCGGGTGCCTTTCTGCGCGGAGTTTGCATGTTTTCTCCGCGTGGGTTTTCGCCGGGCACTCCTGTTTCCTCCCGCAGTCCAAGGACACGCTGCCGCGTAGCTTAATTGCCCCGCGGGCTAAATTGCCCCCCAGTTCGCTGTGATGGACCGGCGTCCCATCATGGCTATAGCCCTCCCTGGCGCCCTGTGTCTGGCGGGATGGACTCCGGCTAGCCGCGATCCCGTACAGGATTAAGCGGTTTCTCACAACGGATGTATGTATGGATAGTTCGCCAGTACCAGGCATCGAACTGTGGTATTTTTTTTTCTCCTTTCCAACGAGGTACATTTCGTACCCTCGCCAGCGCGGTAATTAAACCTGCGCTCCCATGGATTATCACGGGCCGGGTAGGAGGGGAGGCTTCCGTGCGTGGGGCGCAGCTTTGCCACGGGGGAGATGAAAGCTTGGACAGGTGGGCGTCAAGTGCGCCTGGGCGGACGCCAACTTCACGGCAGATGGTGGGAGGTGACTGAAGCGGCGTTAGGGGGGGAGGAGCAGGCAGGCAGATGTGGGTCCAGGGAGGGGGATGTGAAGGTGACGGTGGGTTGACGCCAAGGCGGGCTTAGTGGCGCGATTCCTCCCGGGGCCGCGTTTCCCAACCCCACCGCGCGAGGGCGCTCCATCGACACACATCATTAATCCATCCGGTTTTCAGAAACCGCTTAATCCTACACGGGGTCGCGGCGAGCCGGAGCCTATCCCGGCAGACGCAGGACGCAAGGCAGGGCTATACCGAGGATGGGACGCCGGTCCGTCGCAGGGCACCGGGAGCGAATTAGTCTGCAGGCCAATTAATAACCAACGCAGCGGCGTGTCTTTGGACTGTGGGAGGAAACCGGAGTGCCGGGCGAAACATTTGAGCTAGTTTAATGAAATCAGGATTTGTCCCCCGTGTGGGGCGACCCATTAGTGGGCCGAGAGCGCCACCTAGTGCTACGCGGAGACCAGACCCAGGTGGACCAAGTGGGCCTTCAGGTGAAACAAGTTGAGGACCCTTAGTATAGAAACACACAGAGGGTGATCCATTTATAGATACCACACTCATGACCAATGCCTCCCTCACTTTGCTAAATTAACAATGCATAAAAATAATTGGGTCCCACATTGTGGCGTCAATACTTGGTTGTCGTGCTGCGCCACAGACCGTCGCCCGTTAAAGGAATGTGGAATTTCCAGTACTGGTTCAAATTGAGCACGGATGCACTGTGACCCTCACCAGTCGTAGTCAGAAACCGCTTACTCTTGTACAGGGTTGCGGTGAGCCGGAGCCTAGCCCGACTGACGCAGGGCACAAGGCAGGGATATTACCCATGATGGGACGCCAGTCCATCACAGGGCACGCGATTATCACTGTCATTGCAATTTACAAATAACAATGTGGTGACGGCACGACTCAACTTACAATCAGAAGATTTCTAGTTCAAATCCCGGACAGGGGATGAATCATGATCTCTTAAGCTTGATGAAATAAAACTGTAAATCCAATGGGAACGTCGTCTCTAGAGGCGGCCAGGCGGCCCACGGGTCAGAGACATTGATCCGGAACCGCTAAGCGCCTGTGTTCGATCGAATCCCAGTTTCAGCCGCCGTGTGATAAATTGATATTTCTGCGATGTAACGAGCTAGAATGGTCTCAGCCCCGACACGCATGACTTCACAGAGATCCGTGTACGGCTAAAGGCCAGCTCTGAGAATTGATAGAGGCGTCAATGCCGGGTGACGATTGGCGCCGCCTAGTGCAGGGAATCAGAGGTCGCGTGAAGGTATCTCGGAAAATGTTACAGTGTGATCCTGCAACACGGGCTGATGCACTGCTTACTGTGCGAGATACGAATTAACATTTTCTCTTGTGACACGATAGCGACATCATTATCATTATAATTGTCCGAAACCGCTTAATTCTGTACAGGGTTGCGGTGAGCCAGAGCCTATCCTGGCAAACATCGGGCGCACGGCAGGGCTATACCCTGGATGGGACGCCAGTCCATCACAGGGTACAACATTGGAATAAAATAGCAAAAGACAAACAGGAGAGGTTAATGGATATATGGTACGCCTTAACAATTGCTTGCACAATACTGTCAAATTATTCTCCGATGCTTAAGATTTTTTGGAATGGAATATATACCTTGCCATGCCGTGGAGGTCTTGGCTAGGGGGGGGGAGGTCAGTGTTGACCATACTTCACCACTCTGATCAGCGCGGATTGGTGAAGGCGATCGGAGTATACGAGAACCAGTCTAAATATCACTCGCCACTGATGCCAGCCGTGGTCGGGAATCGAACTCAGCTCGCCGAATTATATAATGCAGTGCGCTAACTGCTGCGCCACCGCTCCCTCCCTCCACCCCATTCATTCAAACCGCCCCAACTGTACCACGCAGGTGTAACGTATTCTAAAGGCATTTTTTTTTACACTGGATGATAATGTATTCAACAATATCTCACAGGCTTAAATTAAACAGCCGGCACTGTCCGCTATATCAGCAATTAAATGAGCAGGTAAAAATTCTATTTGACATCCACATTTTTCCATCACTCTAATAATCTGTAACACCTGTGTTTAACACAGACACAGGGCGCGAGATAAGAATAACTCGTGCATATTACTACTTTAAAAGCAAGTTGTACCAATCACAGACACCACAAATAACTAAAAGACAATCCCAACATTTTAATTTAAAATTACACGCCTATTCCGGCACTGATTGATGCCAACACAGCACAGATTGCAGTTCACATCATGTTAAATATTCGTTGTAATTAAATCTGTGAAACATCAAATGTCCCCTCTCCCAGTGTTAAACCGTGTACATTAACCTGGGGCGGTGTGCCAGCTCTTACCTCGATCTTGTCTCCTATGGAATTGGATGCCATTTGAACTCTGCCAACACGATATCGACTACGCAGGGAAAGGTGGCGAATTATCTCAATCGACACACCTGCATACGGTCTAACAGCAGCAGATCATTACGTACGATTTTACAATTACCCTAATAGGCAATACAAAACGCTTATCACGCATTCCCAATGAGTCCCGGCAGATTGATTGGGAGCCTCTGGCATCATTGACACATTGTTATTTACACACGTGCCTCCCAGGAACGCCCACGGCGGGCCGACGGCCAATCGCGGCGGAGACCACGCCCCGCCGAGCCGAGGCCACGCCTTCCGAGGGCGTGGCCGCTGGCCCGAGGGCGGGTCCGGTGTCCCGAGGGCGGGGCCAGTCGCCCGCGTCGCCTTGGAGATTGACGCCGGCACGTCACTTCTGGGCGCTACGAGGCCCCGGTTTGGCGCCACCCGTGGGGTTCTTGTGTTTCGGGGTGATGGGTGGGTGGGGAGCGGTAGCCCAGTGGTTAGCGCGCTGGGCTACGAATCTGGCGACCCGAGTTCGAATCCCGCTCACGGGCAACACCGGTGACGATTTTCTGAAACCGGTCCTGGGTCTCCCCTAGGTTGACTCAGCCTCAAATGAGTAGCTAGTGCGGTGTGTAAGCATCGCCACTAGGGAGACAAAGGCGGCCGGGCGTGGTGCTGGTCACCCACCCCCTCGTGTGCCGTGTCAACCTTCATAGGTGCTCGCTAACGGCACTAGTCCCTACAGTCTGTTAAGGCTATATAGGGGATCTTTGTGGAAGGGTGGGG
>JAZEWU010000055.1:2936849-2948361 GCA_036362915.1 Geotria australis | reverse complement strand
TCGGCGTCGCGCGCCCACACCAGCGCCACCGTCGTGCCCGGCGGCGCCGCCTCGCTCACCTCGACGGCGTACTCGGCGCGCTCGAAGGCCGGCGCGTTGTCGTTGCAGTCGGCGACGGTGACGCTGACCGCGGCCTCGGCGGCGCCGCCCCACGCGTCGCGCGCCGTCACCGCGAAGCGGTACGAGCGCGTCGCCTCGAAGTCGAGCGGCGCGGCCAGGCGCACGACGCCGGCGTCGACCGCGAACGGCGCCGCGCCGGCGCCCGACAGCGAGTAGGCCGGCGGGCCGGCGCCGTCCGGCGTCTCGGCCGCGGCCAGCACCACCGCGGAGCCGAGCTCGGCGCACTCGGGCACCGTGGCCGCGAACTCCGCCCGCGGGAACGCGGGTGCCGGGGCGGCCCAGCCGTCGGCGACGACCCTCACCAGCACGGCGGCATCGGCGGAGAGCGGCGCCGGCAGGCCGCGGTCGCTCGCGCGGACCGCGAGCGAGAGCGCGGCGCCGGCGCGGCCGAGCAGCGGTGCGCGCAGCGTCAGCCACCCGCTCGCGGGGTCCACCGCGAACGGCGACGGCGCGTCCGCGCGCCCCGGCGAGTCGACCACGGAGAAGACCACTTCGGCCGCGCGGCCGAGGTCGCGGTCGTCGGAGGCCGAGACGCGCAGGACCCGCGAGCCCACCGGGGCCGAGGCCCGCACGGCGGCCGCGTAGAGCGGCGCGGAGAACGCGGGCGGGTGCTCGTTGGCGTAGACCAGGTCGACGGCGAGCGTCGTCTCCGAGGAGAGCGGCTCCGGGCGGCCGCGGTCCGACGCCACGACCGTCAGGAGGACGCGGCGGCCGAGGGGGCCCGGGGCCGGAGGTCGCGGCAGCAGGAGGCGGCCGCGCGTCCAGATCTCGCCCGTGGCGGCGTCGACGCGGAAGTCCTGGACGGCGGCGGGCGCACGATTGAAAAACAAGTACGGTGAAAAAATATCGGGTTTCGTCGTCACAACAGAGCCCGGTTTCGAATCCCGGCTCGGGGGCCTTTCCGTGTGGGAGTTTGGACGTTCTCCCCCGTGTCCGCGTGGGTTTTCGCCGGTCATTCCGGTTTCCTCCCAAAGCCAAAAAACATGCATAGGGTTAATTGGCCTGCTGACTAAATAGCCGCCCGTGCCCTGCGACGGACTGGCGTCCTGTCCCGGGCACATCCCTTAGCCTCGCGCCCTGCGTCTCCCGGGATAGTCTGCGGATCACCGCGACCCTGCTACAGGATTAAGCGGTTTCTGAAAATGGACGTCACAAAAGATGTCACGATCCCACGGTGCGACCGGCGCCCACCTCCAGCGCGTCGTCGTCGTTGCCGCCGCCGAGCGAGTAGAACACCTGTCCGTTCTCTCCGTCGTCGGGGTCCTCCGCCGCGACGCGCGCCACCAGGCAGCCGACCTCCGCCGCGCACTCCGGCGCGGCCACCGCCTCCGGCGCCTCCGCCGCCGTCACAAACGCGGGCGCGTTGTCGTTGACGTCCGTGACGACCACGACCACGTCCGTGTTGACGGAGAACGCGGCGCCGCGCGCCGTCAGCCGCAGCGCGTGCCGCCCGCCCCCGGCCGCCTCGCGGTCCAGCGGCCCGGCCACCCGCACCAGGCCCGTGTCCGCGTCGACGGAGAACCGCGACGCGGGTGGCGCGAGCGAGTAAGCCACGGCCGCGTTGTCGCCCGAGTCCGCGTCGTCGGCCCGCGCGAGCAGCACCGGGGTGCCTGGCGGCGCGTCCTCGGAGACCGCGCCGGAGAAAATGCGCGGGAAGCGCGGCGGGTTGTCGTCGGCGTCCAGCACGGTCACGACGACGGAGACTGAGGAGGAGAGCGGCGGGGAGCCGGCGTCCTCGGCCCGCGCCACGAGCTGGTGGGACGCGGCGGACTCGCGGTCCAGCGGGCGACGGGCGAGGATGCGGCCGGTCGAGGGGTCGACGCTGAAGGCGGAGAGGTCGCCGGCGGAGAGCGAGTAGCGCAGCGTGCCGCCGGCGCCGGCGTCGGCGTCCCGCGCCACCAGCACGCAGCCCGCGATGGGGCCCGGGGCAGAGTTCTCCAGGACCTGGGCCGACCGGACGCGGGCGTAAGCGATTCGTGACGGCGGCAACTCGGTCAGTCGGTCGGGAATTAAACAAACGCTTGAATAATAATATAAAAAAAATCAATCCAGACTGCTGTGTTAGAGATATGGGCCAGTGTTAGAGACAGAAGCCAGTGTTAGAGACAGAAGCCAGCGTTCGAGACAGCGTCCATTGCTTTCAAAGTCTGCTGAATATCAATTCGTTTAAACGAGGCTTTGCTGTCGTTAAACGACACCGATAACACAAACAGGACAACACTCAGCGACACCGCCAGCGACGCCGCGGCGCTCGCGACGCATCTCTCCGTCCGGCCGCCAGTCACCTGGCACAGGACGGGGTCGCTCTCGAAGCGCGGCGCGTTGTCGTTGACGTCGCCGACGCTCACGTCCAGCCGCACGTAGCTGGAGAACGGCGGGAACCCGGCGTCACGGCACTCCACCACGAGCGCCACGCTCTCCCGCTCCTCGAAGTCCAGCGGGCGGGCCAGCGTCACCGCCCCGCTCGCCCGATCGACGCCGAACGGCCCGCCGCCGGCGTCCGCCGCGTAGTACCAGACGGGCGCCGCGCCGGGCCGCGCCGTCTCGGCCTCGACGCGGGCCACGGGCAGGCCCGTCGGCGCGTCCTCCGGCAGCGAGGCCGGCGGCGGCGAGCGCAGGCGGGCCCGCGGGAACGAGGCCGCGTCGCGGAAGCGCACCGTCACGGTGGTGTCGGCGCGGCGGTGGGGCGGCCTCCGCTCCGTGGCCGTGACGCGCACGGTGAAGTCGGCCGGCCCGAGGAGCCGCGAGGCCGCGCTCAGCGCGCCCAGAGCCGGGTCGACCGCCACGAGGTGGGCGCCGTCGCCCGACACCGAGAAGAGGAGTGACGCGTTGGCGCCCGCGTCGGCGTCGGCGGCCGTCGGGACGAAGATGATGGCGCCTGGGGAGGCGACGGAGGAAGCGCGACGGCGCGCGCGCACGCGGTTGGAGGTTTACGCGTCGCGCCTTAAAACACGCGCGTCTTATACACGCATCTTGCACCAGCGGCGTGCGGAGAGGGGGGCGGAGGGGGAGACGGCCCCGGGCATCCATCTCAGGGCGGCATCCAACCAAAGAGTGAAATTTAAACAGTCCCACAAGCTGGTGTGAATGTGGATCCGTGTTACAATAAGCGAGACCAGAGTAGAGAACCCGTTACGTGTAAATACTGTGTGCATAATGCCGATTAACTCTTTCGGTGCCCCGTCGACGCCGATCGACATTATTTTTCACCATCCACCGTGCCCCGTCGACGACCGTCGACACGTTATAGTAACTGTCCTACAACTCATTTTATGAATGAATGATAGTTCCCAAAGTTGTCTTCCTTTCTCACATTTCTCAGTACTAGGGCCCTATACTTGAGTCTTGGAGGCATACAATCAAGGAGTCGGAGGTGGCCCCGGGCATCACCAAACCTCTGCACGACACTGTCTTACACACACACACACACACATCTTACATACACGCTCGCCCCCACCGGAGACCTATCTCCTCGGGGTAAAGCCACAGAGTGAGCGAACGCGGTTAATGAGCGGGTGAGCAAGCGCGGTTAATGAGCGTGTGAGCGAGCGCGGTTAATGAGCGGAGACGCGCGGCGGGCACAAGGGGAGCTGCAAGCACGCGTGCCCGACCGCTTTGTCCCTTGACCCTGATCGCAGGAGAAGAGGTCACGCCGCCGGGCAGAGGTCACGCCGCCCGGATGCGCCGGCAGCGTTACCTCTGCCCGGCGGCGGAGGCATACGGGCACACCGCGGAGTCACTGCCTTTTTTCTGTCACTTATCGGTGCACAAACTCCAAGCAGAAAGGCCATTATTGCGTGAGGCGCGGATGTCTGCCGGGATAGGCTCCGGCGCACCGCGACCCTGTACAGGATCAAGCGGTTTCTGAAAATGGATGGACGGAGGTGCGGACGTTACCGCTGCCGATGCTCTGGTCAGATGTGGCTACAAGACCGGCCCAACCACCAGTGAATGTGGAGACGCGGACCGTACTATGGAACACTACCCAACCTCCGCAGCTCAAAAGACCTTGCGGAGTTCAATAAAAAAAAAAAAACCGCAAAGAACCGTGTAAAGAAATGGGAAACTGTCGCGTGACCGTCGCGCTTCGAAGAATCGGAGAGAAGAAGACCCCTGCGCGCCGCCCGCCCCGCTTACCGCTGGGTGTCGGCGTGGGCACACTGGCCACGTAGGGCGCGTCGAGGAACGCGGGCCCGTTGTCGTTGACGTCGGCGACGGCAACGAGCACCGCGACGGATGAGGAGCGGGCGGCGCCCCCGGGCGCCCCGTCTGCGGCCCACACGAGCGCCCGGTACGAGTCGCGCCGCTCGCGGTCCAGCGGCCCCCGCGTTCGCAGGGCCCCCGTGGCCGCGTCCACCTCCAGCGCGCCGTCGCCGCCCTCCAGCCGGTACCTGCGCAGGATCGCAGAGGCCCCGGGGGGGTCAAGGTAGAAGCGTTCGCGTCTCGCGATCCCTGGTATTCACCTGCAAATTCTATCAAACGCTTCGGAGCCGAGGAGCTGAAAGACAACGATGTTCCAGAAGCTCGACAGATGCCAGAAGCCCCTCGAGTCTGGAGCAAGAAGAGAGGCCAATGCCCGCCTTTAAGGCCAGCACCGACTAATATATCTAATAATAATAGCATTTTATATAGCGCCTTTCGCCCAAGGGTCACAAAGCGCTGCACAAGGGCCGCGAAGAGGACGGCATGTCAACAAAAGGGCAAACAACTGTGCGAGCGAGCGAGCGGGTGATTGAGTGAGCGGTTGACTGTACGAGCGAGCGTGCGATTAAGCGAGCGGGTGACTGTGCTCGCGAGCTGGTGACCGTGCTCGCTAGCGCGCGATTGATCCGGCGACTGATCGACCGACCGAGCGAGCGGGCGGGGTCGCGAGCGGGACGTACGTGACGGTGCCGTTGGGGCCCTCGTCGGGATCGTCGGCGCGCGCCACCCACAGCACGGTGCCAGGCGCGGTGCCCTCCTCCACGCTGAGGCTCTGGGCTGCGCGCGGGAACCGCGGCGCGTTGTCGTTGAGGTCGCCCACCAGCAGGGTGAAGGTGCCGGTGCCGGTGAGCGGTGGCAAGCCTGCGCGCCGCCGACAACTCGCCGTTACCCCAGCTGAGTAGCCGCACCACTCGCTAAGGTCGTTGAGCCGCCTTAATCCCGATTAGTCCAGAGATGTGCTGCTCCATAGGTTATTAAAAAGCGCAGTGGTAACATCTGCGCCTCACGGCAAGATCCCTGTCAGGTAATACTTGGTGTTGCCTGCGAATTCTACCGAACACTTCGAGGCCGAGGAGCTGAAAGACAACGATGTCCAGAGGCTGACCGTCGTGCTTCGAAGAATCGCAAAGAAGAAGAAGAAGCAAGAAGGCCCCGGTTTCGAATCTCGGCTCGGACGCCTTTCTGTGTGGAGTTTGTGTGTTCTCCCCCTGCGTAGGTTTCCTCCGGGTTCTCCGGTTTCCTCCCAATACTTAAAAAAAGCACTCATTAATTATTTGGCCGATAACATCATAATATATTGGAAGCAGTGTGCGGCAATATTGTGGCGCCGGCAAAACCGCCCGGCTGCCTCCTCCGTCTCTCTGCGCTTTCCTCGCTACGCCTCCGAGTCGTTCTGTCGTCGCACGAATGCCTTCGACAGTGAACGAACATGTGCCTCGCGTTATTAATTTAAAATTATTCATTGTTATTGTTATTTTGACTAAATTTCCCCCCGGTTCCTTGTGATGGACTCGTAGAGATACATAGTTACGTCTTCTTCTTTGCGATTCTTCGAAGCACGATGGTCAGCTTCTGGACATCGTTGTCTTTCAGCTCGGCATCGAAGTGTTTGGTAGAATTCGCAGGCAATACCAAGTACTACCTGACAGGGATCGCGACGTGAACGCTTCTACCTTGACCCCCTTGAGGTCAAGTGATGGATGTGCTCACTCGTTGCTCCGGCATATCGACGGGGCGCACTTCACTCACACACCTTCTCACATGACCTAAACTCACAAACAGAAGCTCACCACGAAGCTTCCTCAACTTATTCCCATCGCGCCGGGAGTCTCGCGGCGCGTCGTACCGGCGTCGGTGGCCGTGACGACGAGCAGGTGTCGCGGCCGCGTCTCGCGGTCGAGCGGCCGCAGCAGGACGAGGCTCCCGGAGGCCGACAGGGAGAAGGCCTCGTGGTCGCCGCCGAGCAGCGCGTACGACAGCGCGCCGGCCGCGCCCGAGTCCTCGTCGCGCGCCGACAGCTGCCCGCGGGGGACAAAAAATGTCCGTCGTCGTCATCTCTCTCCCGATCTGCGTCTGCTCGGGAACATCTGTTCCCTCATAGTGAGGTTCTGTTTGTGAGTTTAGGTCATGTGAAAAGGTGTGTAAGTGAAGTGCACCCCGTCGATATGCCGGAGCAAACGAGTGGGCACATGCATCACTTACCTCAAGAGATGACACCGACGTTTCGCTGGCATTACAGCTAGCATTATCAGGGAATCTCTTGATTCCCTGATGCATGTGCTCACTCGTTTACTCCGGCATATCGACGGGTGCACTTCACTTACACACCTTCACATGACCTAAACTCACAAACAGAACCTCACTATGTATAACATTGGTCATGAGTTAATCTGTTCCCTCCTTGCTTGTTGGAGAATTATTAGTATTTTTTTTCTTGCTGTCTTTATGTCCTATTATAATAATAATAGCATTTATAGAGCGCTTTTCACCCGAGGGTCGCAAAGCGCTGCACAGGGCTGCGGAGAGAACGACAAATCAACAACGACAGAGAACGGAAAATCAGCAACAAATTATTATTTTTTGGGGGGTTTTTTTTTCATCGATATTGCTTGTCTCTCAGTTAATCTGCCTTGATGTTGTCAACATCAAAAGCTGCTGCTTTGGTCAGATGGGGCTAGAAGACCGGCCCAACACCACCTGTGAACGTGGAGAAGCAGACCGTACCGCGGAGCACTGCCTTGACTGCGCTCTGCCACCCAACCTCCGCGGCTCCAAATACCTCGCAGAGTTCAATAAAAATGCAAAGAACCGTGTAAAGAAATGGGAAACTGTCGTGTAACCATCACGCTTCGAAGAAGCGAAAAGAAGACGATCACCACAATTTTTGTTGCTCTGGTTTTTTTTCGCCGTTTTTTTCCGTCGTCGTTGACATGCCGTTCTCTCCGCGGCCCTCGTGCGGCGCTTTGCAACCCTCGGGTGAAAGGCGCTCTATAAAATGCTGCTATTGTTATTATCATTATCATCGCCCGCTCACCTGCGCGATTTCCATGGCCGCCGCTGCGTCGCCCTCCGTCACTCGCAGCACCGCGTCGCCGTCGAACGTCGGCACGCAGTCGTTGACGTCGTCCACGGTTACGACCACGGCGACCACGGAGGCGAGCGGCGCCGGCGAGCCCGCGTCGCGGGCCTCCACCAGCACGCGGTGCCGCGACCTCCGCTCGCGGTCCAGCCCGCGGGCGACCAGCAGGTCCCCCGTCACGGGGTCGACGCGGAAAGGGGTCGCGGCGTCGTCGCCGTCGCGATCCTCCGCGTCGCCGCGGAGACCGTCCTCCGCTGCCGTCTCGTCGCAGGCGTCGCGCGGGCACGGCTGGTGGTCGGTCGGTTGTTCGTCACGCTGCAAGGCACCGTTGAGCGGTATTGTTAGAGATTGGAGTCGCGGTGTGTTAGAGATGGGAGTCGCAGTGTTAAACCAGGGAGTCGCAGTGTCAGAGATGGGAACCACTGTTAGAGACGGGAGCCGCGGTGTTACCGGTGCGAATCGCAGCGGCCATCCGACGATCAAGTTCTCCACCTGCGCCCGCGCGCGATCTCAAACACCGCGCCGATTCCCCTCCGACGCCGCGGACCTCCCAACGCCCTTACCTGCGTCCGCGGCGGCACGATCCGGTATCGAACGCGCCCGTTGAGTCCCGCGTCGGGGTCGTCGGCCGCGAGCCGCACCACGACCGCGCCGACGGCCAAGTCCTCCGGCACGCGCGCCGCGTAGGCCCGCGCCGAGAACCGCGGCCGGTTGTCGTTGACGTCGCCGGCGACGACGCACACCAGGGCCTGCCCGCTCAGCCTCCCCGCGCGCAGCCCCGGGCCGGGCCGGTCGCTCGCGAGGACCGCCAGCTCGTAGCGGCCCGACGCGGGCCCGAGGCTCGACTCGCGGTCGAGGTCGCCCGACGAGCGGATGACTCCGTCGCGGGGCCCCACGGTGAACGGAGGAGGTGGCGTGGGGGGACCGGGCGGCCAGGCGTCGGGCTCGGCCGAGGGCCCGGCGTCAGGGAGGCCTTCCTGCGTGAGACGAACGAGGCGCTCGGAAAACATCGATTCTGACGAAAAGCTCCCACTGTGAAGATTTGATGGGTGGCGCTGGTGGCTGTGTTGCAGCCTGTGACACCTGGGTCTGTCCCGTGACCTCCTTCTCCTGCACCTAGCCTGGCACAGCAGGTAGCCCATTACACCTGGGTCCGTCTCGCGACCTCCTCCTGAACCTAGCCTGGCACAGCAGCCAGCGTTACGACACCGAGGCCTGCACTCCACCAGACGGGCCATCGTAATAATAAACTATATAACGTGTGGTGGGCGGCACGGTGGCGTAGTGGGTAGCGCTTCCGCCTCACAGCAAGAAGGTCCCGGGTTCGAATCTCGGCTCGGGGTGCCTTTCCGTGTGGAGTTTGCATGTTCTCCCCGTGTCCGCGTGGGTTTTCGCCGGGCACTCCGGTTTCCTCCCACCGTCCAAAGACATGCTGCCAGGTTAATTGGCGTACTGACTAAAGTTCCCCAGGCGCCCTGCGATGGACTGGCGTCCCATCCTCGGTGTTCCCCTGCCTTGCGCCCTGTGTCTGCCGGGATAGGCTCCGGCTCACCGCGACCCTGTACAGGATTAAGCGGTTTCTGAAAATGGATGAATAACGTGTGGCACATATTCCTTAAATTTCGAAGGTATTCTTCTATCTGTGCGATTCTTCGAAGCACGATGGTCAGCTTCTGGACGTCGTTGTCTTTCAGCTCGGCTTCGAAGTGTTTGGTAGATGGGTATTCATTCGAAGAGAGAACGATGTTATATATATATCCAAATGTCCCTTGGGAGAAAACAGGGTGACCCACCCCTGCTGTACAGGATTAAGCGGTTTTCCGTTCTCTGTCGTTGTTGACATGTCGTTCTCTCCGCAGCCTTGCGCAGCGCTTTGTGACCCTCGGGTGAAAGGCGCTCTATAAATGGTATTATTATGGTTATTATCCTCACCCGGTGGCGAGCCCAGGTCAAGGAGAACTCCACCTCGGCATTCTCCCCCTCGTCCGCGTCGGTGACCACCAGCGTGGCCACCATGCTCCCGGCAGGCAGGTCCTCGGGCACCGTCAGCGTGAAGGCCGGCGGCCCCCCGCTGCCTTCACGCCCCTCGCTCGGGCCCACCCAGCGTCCGGCCACCCGCAGGCCCACGACGGCCGGCCGGTTGTCGTTGGCGTCCAGGATCCGGACGAGCACCGAGGCCGAGGCCGAGCGCCGGGCGGCCTCGGGGGCCGCGCGGTCGGAGGCCGAGACGAGGAGCTCGTACGAGGCCCGGGACTCGCGATCCAGCGGCCGCGACACGCGCAGCACGCCGCCGCCGTCCACCGAGAAGCGGCCCTCGGGGTCTCCCGACGTGATCGCGTAATCGAGCGCAGCGTTCTCTCCTGCGAAGGCAAAGATGTCCCCCACCACCACCACCACCCCACGTGTACGCTCAACAGACTGTTGATAGGAAGATAGATCGATTTCGATTCGATTCTTCGAAGCGTGATTGTGATACGACAGTTTTCCACTGCGACACGTTCTTGTTTAGTTGCAGACAGCCCTTCAACATTTAGAGATATAATAGTCAGTGCCGGCCTTAAAGGCGGCGGGCATTGGTCTCTCTTCTTGCTCTAGACCGAGGGGCTTCTGGCATCTGTGTTGAGCTTCGTTGTCTTTCAGCTCCTCGGCTTCGAAGTGTTTGGTAGAATTTGCAGGTAATACCAAGTATTACTTGACGGGGATCGCGACGTGAACGGCTTCTACCTTGATCCTCCATAGTGTTTCGTGAGTTTAGGTCACGTGAAAAGTTGTGCGAGTGTTGTGTGGGCTTCGATGTGTTGCTAAAAAACGACTGGACAACACGGCACTTACCTTTAAAGATGTTATCGCAAAATACCCAGTGAGCTAGCAAGCTCTTTACGGGATTTCTGCGACGCGACAAACAAGTGCTGTCTGCGAGTAGCACTTACACACAGACAAAGATCCCCCGTGTAGCCTTAACAGACTGCAGGGACAAGTACTGTTAACGGGAAGCACCTACGAAAGGCAAATATCCCCCGTGTAGCATCAACAGACTGTACTGTACGGTCAAGTGCCGTCAGCGTGCACCTACGGAGGTCGACACGGCACACGATGTTTACACACTGCGCCACGCACTCATTCGAGACTGAGTCGACCTAGCCCATTAATCGTTTCAGAAAATCGTCACCGGTGTTGGCCGTGAGCGGCATTCGAACTCGGGTCACAGCCAGGTTTGTAGCCCAGCGTAGCGCGCTAACCGCTGAGCCACCGCTCTCAAACCTACAAAGACAAAGATCCCCCGTGTAGCCTTCACAGACTACACAGCCACGGGGACACACACACACAGGGTAATAAGTAAATAAGGGTACAATCAGCGCTGTTAACCCGGGAGCGTATCATCCACAATCGAGGGGGAAAGCCGAGACGGGATCGGGTCAACTCCTCCGGTACGGGCAAGGAGGTTGGGGTAGGTATGGGGGGGATGCAAAAAAAGTCTGCGGCATTGTGCCCTAAAACACAGAGCGATTGAGCGATCGGCAGGGCAGATAAGGGGCTAAAGCGGCAGCGGGCGTTCTCGCGAAGACGGCCTCTGAGCGGTCACTTTACCGGGCCCATTGTAGGGGGCCCCACGGTCACCCGCCGTCAATGGCTGGGTTTGTAACGCGTCAATTTGAATTCCTTCCTTCCGTCGCACTGGGTTCGGGTTTCGCGGTGCGAGTTTTCCAGATCTCTCCGCGGTGCGACGTGACGCAGATAGGTATAGATGTTTGTTCTTACGACAGAAAAATACCCGGTGAGCTTGCAAGCTCTGCGCGGGATTCCCGCATGGACACAACAAACATGCGAACTGACAAAAATAAAAATCTATACAAATAAATTAACCAAAAATGTGCCGTAAATTTAACCGGGAGGCCAATGCCCGCCGCCTTTAAGGCCAACACTGACTATTATATCTTAAAATATTTAAGGGCTGTCGGCAACTAAAGAAGAACTCGTTGCAATGGGGAAACAACTGTCACATAACCGTCACGCTGGGGGTCAAGGTAGAAGCGTTCACGTCGCGATCCCTGTCAGGTAGTACTTGGTATTGCCTGCGAATTCTACCAAACACTTCGAAGCCGAGCTGAA
>JAZEWU010000055.1:2921621-2932220 GCA_036362915.1 Geotria australis | reverse complement strand
TGAGGGGCTTCTGGAATCTGTTGAGCTTCTGGACATCGTTGTCTTTCAGCTCCGTTCTAGTCGCGATCCCTGTCAGGTAAATACTCTACCAAACACTTCGAGGCCGAGGAGCTGAAAGACAACGATGTCCAGAGGCTGGCTGACCATCGTGCTGCTTCGAAGAATCATCGCAAAGAAGAAGAGTGGTCGGTGTGTGTACGAGCTGCTGGGTGGTGGGTGGGTGGGTGTCCTGGCAGGTGCCGTCGTGTGACGCGTCGGGCCCTTCACTCGGTTTGTTTTTCCTGCCACTCACCGCCTCTCTAGCGACTCGAGATCACGGGCTCCGTTACTTTCAGCCGCGCTCCCTTGACCCGCTCAGTCACAGGCGACTTTAGAAACATTGGGGCCCCCAGGGACAATTCAATGGCCTGGGTTTGCCCCATGGTTAAGACCCCCCTGGCGCTCCCTTGCCCGTGGAATCAGAGGAGGTCTTATAAATAATAATAGCAGCATTTTATACAGCGTCTTTCACCCGAGGGTCACAAAGCGCCGCACAAAAGGGCCGCGGAGAGAACGGCATGTCAACAACAGAAATTAAATGATTGGCAGGGTGGCGCGGTGCTAACGCCTCCGCCTCACAGCAGGAGGAGCCCGGGGTTCGAGTCTCGGCTCGGGCGCTTTTCTGTGTGGAGTTTCTGTGTTCTCTCCACCTGTTCTGCGTGGGTTTCCTCCGGGATCTCCGGTTTCTTCCCACAACTTAAAAAAAAAACCACTCCTTATTTATTTGGCCGATAACATCCTAATATATAGGAACCACTGTGTGGCAATACGGCAAAACCGCCTGGCTGCCTCCTCCGCCTCTCTGCGCTTTCCTCGCTGCGCCTCCGAGTCGTTCTCTCGTCCAGCGAGTACCTTCGACAGTGAATGAATACGTGCGCGTTTTAAATGTAAAATAATCGTCACTATTAAGGCTACTTCGAATACACTGTAGGGTCGTGGCGTGGTCCTCTGTCGAGGCCAGTCTCCAGGGTTTGTTTGCCCAGCGGCCCCCATGACAGGGGGGCCGAGGGCCGAGCCGGCTGCCCGGCAAACACTCAACAACACCGGCAAGGGGGGACTGAGGAGCCGCGGAGTGGGGAAGGGAAAGTGGATGCGGATTCACTCCACACTCCCCGCGGGAGCTAGCCCACATCCATCCGTTTTCAGAAACCGCTCAATCCCTGTAACAGGGTCGCGGTGAGACGGAGCCCATCCCGGCAGACACACGTTTCGCAAGGCGGTGGGAACACCGAGGAAGGGACGCCAGTCCGTCCATTGCAGGACGCCTGGCGACATTTTAGTCGGTACGCCAAGCTAACCTGGCAGCGTGTATTTGGACGGTGGGAGGAGAACGGAGTGCCTGCGGCGAAAACCCACGCGGACACGGGGAGAACACGCGAAGTCCACACAGAAAGGCACCCCGAGCCGAGATTCGAACCCGGGTACTTCTTGCTGCGAGGCGGCAGGGATACCCGCCACTGTACAAATAATGTAAAATATATAAGGCTTTTACCTCGTCTTGGAATGAGAGACGTGTTAAAATCTTAACACAGGGACGTGTTAAAATCTTAACACGTCTCTCACCAAATGAACACCTTTGCAAAATGTGCCCATTTGGTATTTTAAGATCTTAACACGTCTCTCATTTGCCAGAAAAGGTTTAAAGCCTTATATATTTTACAAACTCACCGGTTAATCCCGCTAGCAGTGCTCGCCGCACCGACCCGATTCCAAGACGCATCCCCAACTTTTACTTTAAACCACAGTGTGATAACCACAGAGAGAGAGAGAGAGACGTTTTGTCTGAAGGCATCAGGTTTGCGAACTGCGTGCGACCCCGAGGCTTGGCGGCCAACTCACCAGCAGCAGGAGGGCGGCGAACCACGCCAGGGCTGAGCAGTGAGCCATCGAACCGATCCTAGCTCTCGTCCTCCCGAAGGCACTTCTCAGCGCGTCCCCATTCGAAGCTCTGTTCTTTTTCGAATCGCAGCTCGTTGGTACCGCGGCGAAGCGCCCCGACGTTTCACAGCTGGAGGAGTAGCTGCGGCCGAGAGTCACGGTTGGCCCCGCTTGGCGTGAGACGGCGCCTCGTGGGAAACTCTTGGCGGGCGAAGAGACTGGACTAGGGATTTGCCCCGACACTCGGCACCGAGATGCGGACTTGACCCTACCCGGCACAGTCCTGTCAAGGCTCTCTACACGTGGGATCTTCGCCTTTTGCGGTGACTGCTACGGTCGCGACGCGACCCCCCAATCCCGGTCTTCCACGGCCGCGACGCTGGCGGTCACCGATCCGGGAGCCGCAAACTCTGAACAAACCAACAGCTTGCCGCTGCTGGTTCCCCTCTGAGCGCACCTGCCCCCCGGGTGGGGTGCCGCGCGTAGGATAACCGCTCACAGCTCGCCGCTCGGGCATCGGATGACAGCCGCGCATGAGCAACCACCGGCCCTGCTGCTTTTTCTTTCAGAGTGACTCGCTCCCCTCCCCAGCTCCCTCTCTCTGCCGTGCCTCCCTCCTCCACTCTGTCACTCACACCAACTTCAGGGAGCAGAGTTGTTTCCTGGCAACGGCTCCCTAACCCCGACACCGACCCCCCCCCCCCCCTAGCTGGGGCTGCCACAATAGCAAGCAGGAGTTCCCTTGGAATTTGTGTTGGCGGCTTTCTGGTACCGGAGGCGGGTTGCGATCCGCGCAGATCGGCGGCCGGTTTAGCGAAGCTCACGGGTCATTCTGATCCCCGTCTCTATGACTTCGGGCTACATCCCGGATGGGATGCCGGTTCTTCGCAGGGCACCGGGGGACACATTTAGTCAGCAGGAAAAATTGAGCTAGGCGCGGTGAGGAGCGCCTGCCGCCTCACAGCAAGAAAGTTCCCGGGTTCGAATCCGCGGCTCGGGGGGCCTTTCCGTGTGGAGTTTTCACGTTCTCCCCGTGTCCGCGTGGGTTTTCGCCGTGCACTCCCGTTTCATTCCCACAGTCCGACGCCACGCTGCTGAATCGGTTTAGTGGCCTGCTGACTGAATTGCCCCCGGTGCCCTGTGATGGACTGGCGTCGCATCCCGGGTATAGCCCTGCCTTAGTCCTGTACAGGGCTCACCGCAACCCTGTAGAGGATGATGACATTCTCTACCCACCACTCACTCACTCACTCACACTTGACCTCTTCCCACACGTGGGCACGTAGAAACGTGTTGTTGTGAGCATCGCTCCTCCGCCCTGTGTTGTTACTGGAAGGCGACTGCCTCCAAGTGCCCAGTAGCGTCCTTCACGAACCTCCTCCACGGAGGTCGATCTTGACACCGCCGGTACCGGTCATCGGCGAGTCTAACCATCTCCACGTCCTACTGCACCACATCAGTCCATCTCTTCTCCAGCCCGTGCTAATGATAATAATAATAATTTTAAATTTGTAACGCGCACACATACATTCACTGTCGAAGGTACTCACACGACGGGAGAACGACTCAGAGGCGTAGCGAGGAAAGCGCAGAGAGGCGGAGGAGGTAGCCAGGCGGTTGTGCCGGCGCCATATTGCCACACACTGCTTCCTATATATTATGATTCTATCGGCCAAATAATTAATGAGTGGGGTTTTTTTAAGTTGTGGGAGGAAACCGGAGAACCCGGAGGAAACCCACGCAGAACAGGGGGGGGCGGGGAGAACACACAAACTCCGCACAGAAAGGTGCCCGAGCCGAGATTCGAACCCGGGGCCTTCTTGCTGTGAGGTGCAGATGGTTAGCACTGCGCCATCCTGACGCCCGTGCTGTGCCCGTTTAGCCCCCACTCCCCGACCAAACACAAGCCGCGACTCCCATCTCAACGCGGCACATTCCCTTTAACACGTGCGCTCAGGACATCATGGGCTACGCAAAACCCGCGTTGTTAATTGAATCCACCTCACCGGGGCTGGGATTTTATTTCACGCGAAACCAGACAAATCGGAGACGCCGCGGATGAATAATGTAAATCTGCCTTCATTGCCCCTCCGCCGCCGCCTCTCGAGAGATGCCCCGACACGCGGAGGGGGAAACGCAGACAAAGATCACCCGTGTAGCCTTCACAGACTGTCGGGGAAAATGCCGTTAGCGAGCAGCACCTGTGAAGGTCAACACGGCACTCGGGGAGGTGTGTGAGAGTGACGCTCCTCTGCCTGGCCTGGGAATCTCCCCTGCTGAAGACCTCCCCTCCTGGCTCAGAAGCACCGTGGATTCGGTGGAAGACGCTCAACCCGCCTGAGAACTTAGAACGGGACGATCGAAAGCTGCCGCTTTGGTCAGACGGGGATACAAGACCGGCCCAACCCGCCTGTGAATGTGGAGAAGCAGACCGTACTAAGGAGCACTGTCTTGTCTGCGCTCTACTACCCAACCTCTGCAGCTCAAAAGACCTCGCAGAGTTCAGTAAAAATGCAAATAACCTTGTAAAGAATAGGGAAAATGTCATATAACCATCACGCTTCGAAGAATCGATAAGAAGAAGCACCGTGCCCGGCCGCCTTTGTCTCACTAGTGGCGACGTGAACACACCGCACTAGTAGGGGTAACACACCACGGCCTAACACGAGGCCCATCTGTAAATCAGCAGAGCGGAGCCAGCGCATTACAATCACACGTTGTATCGTACTTCTATGGTCCCTTCCTCACCAATCCGCGATGTACACAACACGACTCGTGTCAGCTGGACAATTCGGAGGCCTGACGATGCCTCCAACGCGGGAGGCGAAACGTCGCGACGGAGAGAGCAGGAACGCTCGCTGACACGGCTATCCCGAAGGAGCAACTCCGCAGAGCAGCTCCCATCATCTGTTTACACTATAACAAAAAAATCAAACGTGATTAGAACTGTCGTCATTGCAAGCCATCGGATTGTTTTAGTCTTAAAAAGAGAATCTAGGACCGGGATCACCGCGGATTAGAATCATCGCTGGAGGGTCACCGCTGCCGACGTCCCATCGCAACATCTCGGTGCCTAGCCCGCGTATTCGAAAGGCGCCCGACCTTTGACACCAAGTCCGGTGATCTGCGAACAGAACACGAACACATTAGCAATCACCTCGATACAGCAGCATCATCATCGGCAGCCTTGATCACTCCACTGCTGGATGATGGCAAATTGCAAGCCATCAATGCGTTTGTGTGTGTGTGTGATAATGAGCGTTTGCTTAATAACAGTTAATAATACTAATAATCGACTGTGAGGAAGAGAGGGGGCACAGAAGCTGGAAGGAACCGTTGAGCTATGTAATAATAATAATAATAGCGTTTTATATAGCGCCTTTCACCCGAGGGTCACAAAGCGCTGCAACAAGGGCCGCGAAGAGAACGGCATGTCAACAATACAAGAAAAAAACAACCAATATAAACCAAAGAAACAAAACAAATTAAACGATTAAGGCCGCATCGAATATACGGAAAGGTCGTGAAACTGGCAATCTTAAGAGCGGCAAAAATCTGCCAGCGTCCCCTAAGATGGCCGTCACTTCCTTAAAGACAAACACGGAGGGAGACAGGGAGAGAGGGGGGTGCCAGCAGGTTACAACATCTCGGTGCACCGGCGGCAGTTTAGCCAGCTGGACAATCGACCTAGACGGACTGTGGTTTTGGATGCTGGACGATGCTGGGCGATAATCGGACGATGCTGGGCGACACGCGGGCACCGCGGGGATGACGTGGGGCGGCACCTTGAAGACGTTGCCAGCCTGCGGCTCGCGCGCCAGCCCGGCGGCGTCCATGCCCTCGCAGGCCGACGTGACGAACAGCTCCGAGTAGTCCGGGCCCCCGAAGCAGCACGAGGTCGTCTTGGTGACGGGCAGCTTCACCACCTGCAGCCGCTTGCCTGCGCTCGGACACCACCGTCACCACCAGTGGCGTCGTCATCGATATCATCGTAACTACCACCGGCGTCAAGGTTATCAGAATCACCGGGATTATCGGGGTCTTCTTCTTCGCGATTCTTCGAAGCACGATGGTCAGCTTCCGGACATCGTTGTCTTTCAGCTCCTCGGCCTCGAAGTCACGGTTAAACGTTATCTCGCGACGGTGCCACCGGCGCAGCTGACCGGTCTCGGGGTCGATGCGAATGACGCGCCCGCCGTTGTAGCAGGCCACCCAGAGGCGGCCCTCGGAGTCCAGGCACTGGCCGTCGGGGATGGCCTCGTCCTCCTCGAAACGGTACACCACCCTGCGATCCGCTGCGACGCACGAAACACAAGACAACGGTGCGGGAATTCCAGTCGTTCACCCGTTGTCAGAAAGCGCTCGGTCCTGTACAGGGTCGCGGGTGAGCCGGAGCACTATCCCGGTAGACACAGGCCGTAAGACAGGGCTATACCGAAAATGGGACGCCAGTGCATCACAGGGCACCGGGGGCAATTTAATCTGCAAGCCAATTAACCGATGCAGCAGCGTGTCTTTGGAACATGGGAGGAAACCGGAGCGCCCGGCGAAAAACCCACGCAGCCACGGGGAGAGAACACGCAAAATCCACACAGAAAGGCACCCGGAGTCGGGATTAGAACCCGGCGCCTTCTTACTGCGAGGCGGCAGCGCTACCCACCACGCCACCGTGCCACCCCGAGTTACATGTTAGATGTTTATTATTATTATTGCAGCAGAAAAATACCCGGTGAGCTTGCAAAGCTCTTTACGGGACTCCTGCGACACAACAGACGGAGCGAATTGCCGACAGTAATTAAAATACATACAAGAGTCGAAAATAACCACGCGGACACGGGGGAGAGAACGTGCAAACTCCACGCGGAAAGGCGCCCGAGCCGGGATTCGAACCCGGGGGACCTTCTTGCTGTGAGGCGGCGGCGCTACTCGCCGCTATGCCACCGCCATGCCGCCCTCACCGCAGAAACAAATCGAATCAGGGCGCCGCTAGAGATCTCCACCAGTCGAGAGGGAGGCGCAGTGGTAACATCTGCAGCTCACAACAAGAAGGTCCCGGGTTCGAATCTCGGCTCGGGCGCCTTTCTTTGTGGGAGTTTGTGTGTTCTCCCCCTGTTCTGCGTGGGTTTCCTCCGGTTTCCTCCCACAAGTAAAAAAAAAACCACTCATTAATAGTTGGCCGATAACATCATAATATATAGGAAGCAGTGTCTAGTGGCAATATGGCGCCGGCAAACCGCTTGGCTGCCTCCTCCTCCGCCTCTCTGCGCTTTCCTCGCTACGCCTCCGAGTCGTTCTCTCGTCCATGAATACCTTTGACATCGAATGAATACGTGCCACGCAGCGTTACAAATGTAAAATTATTATTATTATTATTGTCGGAAACCCCGACATTATTGACCGCGGGCCCACGAAGATCACGACTGTCTGCCGGGTGTCGCGCGGAGAAAGTCTCACAAAGGCCCGAGGGGGGCCGAACGGTACCGTAAAAAAATCGCCGCGAATGAATGAAGGAACGGGTGATTTAGAGAGGCTAGCGACCGCAGCAGCCGGCAGCTTTTCATGTTTTTTGTTTTGTTCACTTAACGTCCTTTACCGAAGCGTGCGACAGGCTCATTGAGACGCGAGCCGTACAGGAACGTCGGCGGTCAACAACGGGAGGGAAGCTGCGCGCTCGCTTTGCACGGAGTCGAGAGCTTAATTCCCGAACGAGACAGAACGCAGGGCGGCGGTGTGAACGAAACGTGCCAAGTGTCGGGTTGGAGGCTGGTTTGCGACACTCACTGTTTTACGTGACCCAACTCGTAAAAAGACCTACGGACTGTGGATAACCATCGGTCACGAAAGCCTTCGTGTTGAATTATTTTCGCGTAAAACTCTCGGTTTACAGGTCAATACACGTCGCTACCCTCACCCAAAGAACGAGATAGCGGTTTAGAAAATGGACGGATTGTCGTTGTTGTGAGCGCGGGTTGGGTGCTCACAGAGGGCGCCGGTGTCGGCGTCGTACTTGAAGGCGAACACGCTGTAGGCCAGGCTGTCGATGTAGTAGAACGTCGAGCCGTCGAGCGACCAGTCGAGGCCGTTGGAGATGTCGACGTCGCGGAAGTGGCGCGTCACGACGCCGCCCGCCTCCAGGCTGTAGAGCGAGCCCTGCGCGCGCTCCAGCACCGCCGGCGCGGACTCGTTGCCCATGGTGCCTTGGCCGCAGAAACCCGACGCGAGGGGGAGAAGACACGAGTTTAACTGTAATAATAATAATGGGGGTCAAGGTAGAAGCGTTCACGTCGCGATCCCTGTCAGGTAGTACTTGGTATTGCCTGCGAATTCTAGCAAACACTTCGAGGCCGAGCTGAAAGACAACGATGTCCAGAGGCTGACCCATCGTGCTTCGAAGAATCGCAAAGAAGAAGATAATAATAATGATATCAATTTACACAGCGCCTTTCACCCGAGGGGTCACAAAGCGCCGCACGGGGGCGGCGGAGAGAACGGCATGTCAACGACGACGGACAAAAGCAACTAGTAAAAAACCAAAGCAGCAAAAATGTAATGATCAAGGCTGCTTCGAATTATTAACTGCTCGGAAGTCACGCGGCTCAACAGTTGCTTCCGGCTGAAACGCGAGCGGCGAGCAGGCTCACCGGCGAAGAAGCGCCCGGCGGGGTCCACCTTGCCGTCGTTGAAGCGGTTGTCCGGCCGGTCCGCGTCGACGGTGGCCACGGCGGCGAAGCGCCGCTCCTCCCAGTCGAGCAGGCCGAACGTCGTGCCGCACGCCACCGCGTAGCTGCCGGGGCGACCGCGCCGCGGCACCGCGCATCCCACCGTGCCGTCTGCGCGTGGGTGCGTGCGTGGGGAACGGTTGATCCATCCATCCATCCATTTTATGAAACCGCTCAATCCGGTAACAGGGTCGCGGTGAGCCGGAGCCTATCCCCGGCAGACACGGGGGCGCAAGCCAAGGCACCTGCGACGGTCCATCGCAGGTCCACCTGGGGCAATTTAGTCCGCAGGCCAATCGACTTGTGCGGCGGCGTGTCTGTGGGCCGTGGGGGGAAACCGGAGTGCCCGGCGAAAATCCACGCGGACAACGGGGAGAACACGCAAACTCCGCACAGAAAGGCGTTATAAAAACATGAAGAGTTTTCAACCCGGTGTCCTCAGTACGGACACATACAACAACAAAGACAAAGATCCCCCATATAGCCTTAACAGACTGTTGGGGCAAGTGCCGTTAGCGAGCACCTATGAAGGTCGACACGGCACACGGGGGGGTGGGTGACCAGCACCACGCCCGGCCGCCTTCGTCTCCCGAGTGACGATGTTTACACGCCGCACTAGGTTACTCACTTGAGACCGAGTCGACCTCGGGGGAGGCCCAGGGACCGGTTCGGAAAATCGTCACCGGCGTTGGCGGCCGTGAGCGGGATTCGAACCACGTGTCGCCAGATTCGTAGCCCGGCGCGCTAACCACCGAGCCACCGCTCCCCATAAACACAAAGACACACAAACACTCGCCCGCTAACGGCACTTGCTCAGACCGTGTGCGGTTGTGTGCGCGGCCTACCCAGGTGTGCCTTTTCCACGGCGCCCGTGAGCGGCTGCCACCTGCACACGTCCTGCGCCAACACGTCGACGTAGAGCAGAGTGCCGGCCGCGGCTTCCCACACGGGGCCTTCGCCCACGCGGCACGCCTCGCCCACCACGCTCTGCACCCGCACGCTCGACATGTCCAACCTGCCTGCCCGGGGGCACGGGAGCAACCGGGGAGCAAACGGGAGTGGTCACGCCGGAAGACAGTGCCAAGTTTCACCCGTGTGTGTGTGGCGCGGCGCTGGTCACCCACCTCCTCGTGTGCCACGGCACTTGACCCTACAGTCTGTTAAGGCTACACGGGGGATCTTTGTCTTGTTGTGAGCCTGTGTCTACCGTGTTAGATCCTGTGCGTGTGTGCGACAGCCCTATTGTGTGTGATGGCAAGCGAGTACCTAGCGCGGTGTGTAAACATTGTCACTAGAGAGACAAAGGCGGCCGGGCGTGGTGCTGGCTACCCAACCCCCTCGTGTGCCGCGTCGCCCTACATAGGTACCTGAAGCCCCGGTGCAGTTGCAATCGCCTGCACACTCAAGAGCTGCACCACTGGCCGGTATTAAGGTCAACTAAAGCGAAGTTAATTTCAGGTCTTACCTTTGCGAATCCTCAGCTGGGTCTGGAGACTCCGAACGCAAGGCAGTTTCGGTAGAAATTGTGCGTGGATAAAAAAGACGTGGTCCACTTTATACTGGGCTCTCTCTCTCTCTCTCCTCCGATTATTAATGAAATTAATTATTCGATTAATCATTAACCTGGTCATATTAATCACCCAGCGCTAGCCTTTCACCTCCACGTAAACAACACGTAAAATACTGGGAACTCCGCCGCCCTTGCTTGGCTGGGCCGGCCGTTGATTGAAAGTTCGAAGGGCAAACCCAATCCATAGTCTCTGGCCATTAAGTGGGACGAGTTAATGGCGAACTCGTTACTGTTGACTATCGCTGCTGGCTAGCCGAGAAATATACTCGCCGAACAGTGAAAGCGCAGACTCTGCACACCGAAAGCCAACTAGAACATGTATCATTATTCTCACGCAGAGCCGCTTGCTTCGATCCAAAACAAGCCTCGATGCTGTCTGGTGTAATCACGTTA
>JAZEWU010000055.1:2904878-2918891 GCA_036362915.1 Geotria australis | reverse complement strand
GGGGGGGGGGGGGGTGGCAGGGAGGGGTCGTGGGTCCGTCTTTTCTCGTCAATGTCAAGGTGCATAAAAGAAGCGGCCCTCTCAGCATATAATCGAGACGCCGGCTTTGACCGGCTCGCCGGCGCCCTCCGTCCGGAACCGTCCAAACGGCCAGAGCTCGCGAGCGGGCGCCGCGCCCGTCAGGCTCCACAGCGGGCCGTCGGCCAGCGGCCGCGCTTCGGCCTCCGCGTCGCAGTCCCCCGCGGCGCCCACGTCCTCCTCCAAGTCGCCGAAGCCTCCGTCGCAGGCCTCGTCCGACTTGGCGCCCGCGCCGCCCGAGCCGCCCGCGCCGCCCGCGCCGCCCGACCCTCCGGGCTTCTTGGGGATGCGGAACCCCCCCCAGTTTGTGGATAGCCCCGCCGGCACGGATTTCGCCGCGCGGGCCTTCGCCGTCCCGGTCTGCGGCCCGGCCTTTCGTGATGCCGGCGCCGCCGCCGTGTTGGCGGCCGCCGCCGCCGCAGACTTGCCGCGTCGGCCTCTCCGCTTGGGGCCCGTCGCGCCGGCCGGGTCTGCGGCGACGGTCGCGGAGACGGTCGCCGGGACGCGTCGCCGGCCGGCGGAGGGGCGGGCGCGATGTCGCCGCCGCTTGCGCCTGCGCGGGGCGGCCGCGCGCCCGGCGCCGCTGCTCTCGCCGCCGCTGCCGCTGTCGCCGCGGACGCTGCTGGCGCTGCCGCCGCTGGCGCCGCTGCGGCTTCGGCTGCGGGATGTGCGGTGGCGCGCGGCCCGGCGAGGTCTCCTCGCCGCGGCCGGCGGCGGAGGCCCTGCGCGAGCGGAGAGGGCGCGGCAGGCGAACGGCAGAATGAGCAATAATTATAACTTGTTAAAGTTCAAAAAGGCCCGTGGTTTCCGCGCGCGGTCCGAACACATCGTGCTGCTGCGTAGGTTAATTGGACTGCATTGCCCCCCCCCACCCCGACGCCTTGCGATGAACCGGCATCCCATCCTACGAATAGCCCTGCCTTGCGCCAGGATAAGTACAGGATTAAGCGGTTTCTGACAACTAATCATCGTAAAGCTGAAAACACAACAGCACGGTATGATACGATCTACCGTTGAGTGACAGCGGTAAGACTGAGCGCAACAAGTGATGATGTTTACACGGCGAAAGGCACAACTGCGATCGTTGGCCCAGTCCTCGAATCGTGTCTTGCGTAACCCTCCTCCCCGTTCGACCGGCTGATCGAGAATCAACTACGTACAGACCATACTATGGAACACTGCCTTGTCTGTGCTCTACTACCCAACCTCTGCAGCTCAAAAGACCTTGCGGAGTTCAATGAAAATGCAAGGGGCTGTGTAAGAAAATGGGAAACTGTAATTTAACATCGCGCTTCGAAGAATCGCAAAGAAGAAGAACTACGTACATTCAAAATTAAATTCTAAGAAATAATAATATTTTTTAATTTATAACGCGCACATATTCACTCAACGACTCAGAGGCATAGCGAGGAAAGCACAGTGAAGGCGGAGGAGTCAGCCAGGCGGTTTGCCGGCGCCAACATAGCGCCAACATATCGCCAAACACTGCTTCCTACATATTATGCTGTTATCGGCCAACTAGTCAACGAGCGTTTTCTTTTTCAAGTTGTGGGAGGAAACCGGAGGACCCTGTGGAAACCCACGCAGAACAGGGGGGGGGAGAGAAAACACACAAACTCCACGCAGAAAGGCGCCCGAGGCGGGAATCGAACCTCCTCGGGCAAGGCCATTTCACGCCACTCTCTGCGGCGGAGGAGGGATACGCACGCTCGCAGCGGCCGTTGTCGGCGGCGGCGCCGGCGGGGGACGACAGGGCGAGTTGCACGTGCTTCCAGAAGAGCTGCTCGTGCAGGCGCGCCAGGGCGCCCTTCAGCTTCTCGCGCCGCGACACCATGTAGCACAGGTTCCTCGCCTGCTTCCGCGGGGACACGGGGGTACCGCGGAGCGACCGTCAGCGGTCGGCGCGGCACGGGGCGGGCCTGCGCGTATTGCCGCAGAGCGATACGCGCGGGTCAAGGTAGCAGCGCTCACGTCGCGATCCCTGTCAAGTAATACCTGGTATTTACCTACAAATTCTACCAAACACTTCGAAGCCGACCCGAAAGACAACGATGTCCAGAAGCTCAACAGATGCCAGAAGCCCCCTCAGTCCGGAGCAAGAAGAGATGCCGATGCCCGCCGCCTTTAAGGCCGGCACTGACTGTTATATCTCTAAATGTTGAAGGGCTGTCTGCGACTAAAGAAGAACTTGTTGCAAATGGGGAAACTGTCATAAAACCATCACGCTTCAAAGGATCGAATCGAATTCGACGTGACCCGACCCAGAAAAGGAGCCAGACCACGGTCACAAACCGCGACTATCGCCACCATCGTTATGTTCACGCGGCGTCGGGACAACCGCGGAGCTGAAGCGAGGAGAGAGCGGCGCGCGGCAAGGCGGCGGCCACCTACTCGCTCGAGGTTCTGGCGCAGGTGCGTGAGCGTGTTCATGTCCCGCTGGGCCGCACTCTCCTCCTCTCCCGCCGTCGCCGCCGACGCAGCCGACGCCGCCGCCATCGCCCTGTGGCGCGTCAAGCTCTCCTCCACCGCCTCCTCCTCCTCCTCCTTATCGTCCTCCGTCTCGTCGCTGCTGGGAGACGAGGCCCGCTCGCCGACGCCGCCGCCGCCGTGGTGGTAGCGAGCCGGCGACGACTTGCCGCCGAGGAAAGTCGGAGGCGGCCTGGGAGCGACGGCGACACGGCGGTTAGCGACGATTCCGCCGCAACGCACGCGCGAAACGCGCGCCCCTTCTTCGATGCGATTCTTCGGAGCGGCGCGACGGTTAAACTACGGTTTCCCGTTTCTGTACACGGTTCTTTGCGTTTTTATTGAACTCTGCAAGGGCTTTTGAGCTGCGGAGGTTGGGTAGTGGAGCGCAGACAAGGCTAATCACGAGTCTCGGGGTGCACACCAATGGTGCACAAGCAAGATGAAAAATACAAAATGTTAAAACAACAGGGGGCGGCACGGTGGCGCCGCCTCACAGCAAGAAGGTCCCGGGTTCGGATCCCCAGCTCGTGTGCCTTTCCGTGTGGCGTTTGCGTGTTCTCCCCGTGCCCGGGTGTGTTTTCGCCGGGCACTCCGGTTTCCTCCCACAGTCCAAAGACACGCATAGGTTAATCGGCCCGCGGGGTTCTAAATTTCCCCCGGTGGCCTGCGATGGACTGGCGTCCCATCCTCGGTATAGTAAGCCATGCCCTTGCGTCCTGTGTCTGTCGGAATAGGCTCCGGATCACCCGCGACCCTGTACAGGATTAAGCGGATTAAGCGGTTTCTGACAACGCATCAGCGACAACGCATCAGCCACGGCGAACAGAAACCGATTCTGGGCGCGCGATCGCGACGACCCAGCGTAACCGCGCCGACCTGTGCGCCTCCGTCACGGCCGCCGGCTTCGCCAGCGACGGCGCGGCGACAAGCGGCCGGTCGAAGCCGCTCTTCCTCCGCAGCTTCCAGAACTGGTAGACGAGGTCGGCGAGGAGCGGCGACCCGGCGCGCCCGAGCGCCGGCGCCGCGTCCCCCGCGCCGGCGAGCGTGTAGAACTCCTCCTCGAGCCGCCGCAGGCGCTCCCTGCGCAGCTCGGCGACCGCGTCCTCGTCTCCGGCGTCGTGCGCCGGCTGCCGCCCGCCTCTCCTCGGCCCCGCGGCGCCCGCGGTCGCTTCGGCGGGCCTCTGGGCCGCCGGGGCATCCCACTCCCAGTCCATGCTGCTGGTCGGCGTTGCCGCGGCCGCGTCGGGGAATTCGGGCGACGGAGGGAGAGAGCGGTCGACGGGATCTGACGGGCGAGGCGGCGGCGGAGGCCGGAGTCGCCGCTGGCTCGTGTGCTCGGGGCAGTAGGAGCGGAATCGCACGCGGTCCGTGCGCTCGTCCAGGAAGGTGGCCATTTCGAGGCCGCCCTGGAAGCCGCAGGTCACGTGGAAGGCGCGCACGCAGGTGTGCTCCGAGCACTGCGGGCGGAGAGACGCGCGCGCACAGACATACACAAAGACAAAGATCCCCCGTGTAGCCTTAACAGACTGTAGGGGCAGGTGCCGTTAGCGAGCACCTGTGAAGGTCGACACGGCGCACGAGAGGGTGGGTGACCGGCACCACGCCCGGCCGCCTTTGTCTCCCTAGTGGCGATGTTTACACGCCGCACTAGGTACTCACTTGAGGCTGAGTCGACCTAGGGGAGGCCCAGGACCTGTTCAGAAAATCGTCACTGGTGTTGTTGGCCGTGAGCGGGATTCGAACTCGGGTCGCCAGATTCGTAGCCCGGTGCGCTAACCACTGGGCTACCACTCCCCAGACACAGCACGAACAGATAGGAACGTGAACACCCACAGGAATGAACGCACACAACAACAACAACCGTCGTTCCCCACTAAGTGGCGGTGACGTCACCCCGGCGCCTGTGCCAGGCCAGCCGTACCTTGAGGCACCTTGTACCTACCTCGAGGTCACGCGCGCACACACGGACGCGTGCAACCGACCGCCCTCGGCAAACCGCGCGAGCCGACGGAGCGGCGAGGCTGGGATTAGGTCGCGGCGGCTACCTGTATGCAGGCGCCGGCGCGTTCGCAGCACAGGCAGCAGAGCAGCGCCCAGCGCGTCGGCGGGATCAGCGAGAGGCGCGTGATCGGCTCCATCTTCTCGGGGCACCCGATGCTCACCTGCGCACGCACGCACGCACGAACAAACGCGTGTTTTTTCCACTGGCGTACCCGTGCCGAACCAGTGGGTGACGCGCGTGAGTGACGCGCGAGGGAAGCGGTAGCGCGTGCGTTTATTTCTCAGACCCAGGTCTTTCACATGACGTCCTGTCGGCGAGCCTTCGACACTTCACGTGGCCTCAACGTGCATATGGCCTGGCACAGGCGCCGTGGTGACGTCGCCTCCACTTAGTGGCAAACGGCGGTCGTTGTCGTTCTATTTCTCAGTGGGAAGCGACAGCCTAGCGGTCAGGGTGCCGCGCTAGAAACCCGGCTACGACCCGAGCTCGATTCCCGCTCACGGCCAACACCAAGTTGGTCCTGGTCCTCCCCTAAGTACCCGTCGCGTCCCGTACTCGCCCACCCAACCCCCGCGTCCCGCTCACCTCGGGTATCCACAGCGCGCAGCTCACGTGCGCCCACTTCCCCCTGCTGTGCGTGGGCTTCATGGCCCCGTCGCGCCGCGGGCACAGCTGGCACCGTGGGGCGGCGACCCCTCGGTCGCACACGCGGCACAGCCAGCTGCCCGCCGGCACGCTCGCGATGCCGTAGCACGCCTGCCGGGGGATCAAGGCAGAAGCGTTCACGTCGCGATCCCCGTCAAGTAATACTTGGTGTTACCTGCGAATTCTACCAAACACTTCGAAGCCGAGGAGCTGAAAGACAACGATGTCCAGAAGTCAACTCGTAGGCTTCCATGACCAATGTTATTCATAGTGAGGCTATGTTTATGATGATGCAGAGTGTAGCCTCAGCGAAACGTCGGTACCATCTTTTAAGGTAAGTGATGCACGTGCTCGCTCGTTTGCTCCGACATATCGACGGGTTCACTTCACTTACACACCTTTTTTCACATCACCTAAACTCATAAACAGAGCCTCACTATGATGTCCAGAAGCTCAACAGCTGCCAGTCCGGAGCAAGAAGAGAGGCCAATGCCCGACTTTAAGGCCAGCACCGACTAAATGCTGAAGGGCTGTCTGCAACTAAAAGAAGAACTTGTTGCAAATGGGGAAACTGTCATATAACCATCACGCTTCGAAGAATCGAATTCGAAAATCGGCAGGCCACGAGTTCGTGGGCACCCCCCATCCGCCCACCCGGCCCGCCCGGCCACTCACCTGGTGAACGCAAACGTCGCACTTGTCGCAGAACACCATCTCGTTGCCGTCCTCGGCGTGCGGCGAGCGGCACACGTCGCACACCACGTCGGCGTCGAACTCGATGCCGAGCGCCGCCTCGGTGCTCAGCGCCCGGCGCGCCGACTCGGCGCAGCGCTGCTCCAGCCGCGACAGCGCCGCCTCCAGGGAGCGCTCGCGGACAGGCGGCAGGCCTGGAACACCCGCGCGCGCGCACGCACAGCCGGCGTTCACCGTCGTCGTTCGAATCATTGTTACCGGTGTCAAGGTGGAAGAAGTCGAGTCGAGATTACAAAGGCTACTAGTGATGAACGCCACCTCCTTCATGGACGTCAACCCCCGACCCAACGACTGAAGTCAAGAAGAAGCTTCCTCAGCCACGTGCAGCCCCTAACAACATCTCGAGGGGAAACCAGACTCCAGCTCTGGACGGAAAAGCTTGAGAGTGACCCTCCTGCAACTGGCATGGGAATCCCACCTGCTGAAGACTTCCCTCCTGGCTCAGATGCACTGTGGATTCAGTGGAAGACACTCAACCGCCTGAGAACTAGAACGGGACGATTAAAAGATGCTTTGATCAGATGGAGCTACAAGACCGGCCTCTAGTTCCCCGCCCAGCGGGCCATGCTTGGAAGACTTCCCACGGTACCCTTCCAGGGGGCGTCCTTATCAGATGCCCGAACCACCTCAACTACAATTAACTCGTAGGCTTTCGTGACCAATGTTATCCATAGTGAAGCTCTGATGAAGCTGAGTGGAAGTCTCAGCGAAACGTCGGTACCATCTTTTAAGGTAAGCGCTGCATGTGCTCGCTCGTTTGCTCCAACATATCGACGGGTGCACTACACTTACACACTTTTTTCACGTGACCTAAACTCACAAACAGAGCTTCACTATAAAAAAAAAACTACAATGTTGACCAAAGAGAAACCGTCCGTCGGAAGTTTAAAAGAAAAACCGAAACCGTCAGAAAAACCCACGCCACCGCACACACGCGCGCCCGCCCGCCCGCCCTTCCTGCGTTTGGAACTTCAAAAAGCTCCGCGGCGCATGTGTCTCAAACGGGAAGCAACATGTCGGGGTGAGGGGTGGGGGGGGGTGGGGTCGCTCGGTTGAAACGGTGGATGCCATGTGAAATCCATCGCGCCAATTCACAAACCATCAATGCCCTTGACGTGGCTTCCTACAGCTGGGCACCTTTCGTCGTGCAGGAAACCGCAGCCGGGCGACATGCCCGTTAGCGAGTAGCGCCGATGAAGGACAGGCACGGCACACGACGAGGTGGGTGACCAGCACCACGCACGGCCGCCTTTGTATCCGTAGTAATAATAATAATAATAGCATTTTTATAGAGAGCCTTTCACCCGAGAGTCACAAAGCGCTGCAGAAGGGCCGCGGAGAGAACGGCATGTCAAAAACGACAGAAAAAAACAACTAATAAAAACCCAAGCAACAAAAACTAAATGATTAAGGCTGCTTCGAATCCACTGAAAGATCGTGAAAACTGGAAATCTTAAGAGTGGCAAAAATCTGCCAGCGTCCCCTAAGATGGCCGTCACTTCCTTAAAGACAAACACGGAGGGAGACAGGGAGGGAGGGTGAGCGACACGGGGAGACAATGTTTACACACCGCACTAGGTACTCATTTGAGGATGAATCGACCTAGGGGAGACCCAGAACCGGTTCAGAAAATCGTCACTGGTGTTGGCCGTGAGCGGGATTCAAACTCGGGTCATAGCCAGGTGTGTAGCCCAGCAAAGCGATAACCGCTCTTTGTATTGGTACTTTTTCAAGTGCTGGGGCATTTAAGGTCCGTTAAATGCGAGCGTTTGAATCTTTTATTGCGACCGACTGACGAACTTTATCGTACGCGGAATAAAGTTTGATGCGACGCTCGAGGCTCGCGGGGCCCCGATTAAGCCGGCCGATCGATTACAAAATATATACCGGTGAGAACGAAATCCGTACACGCGCACATTCCTCGTTCTTCAATAATTAACTCCGAGCAGATGACTTTATTTTTCTCATACTCATTAAACAGCCGAGAGAGCTGGGCAGCTCTCGCTCAGAGGTCAGGGCGATGACCCGGCACCGATCAGAGCCTGGGTTCGAGCCCGGGTTTCGCCCCCCTTGCCCGCGATCAAACCGGGCTATCGAGAGCGGCGAGTTGAAACACAAACGCCCCGCGATGCGCTTGGCACACGGCGATTCGCCGATCCGCCGATCCGAATCGACGCGTACGCTCGTAACACGCGGTTTGATTCCCGCCTCGGGAGCCTTTCCGTGTGGAGTTTACGTGTTCTCCCTCTGTTCAGCGTGAGTTTCCTGCGATGATAATAACAATGTTACATTTATAACGCGCACATCATTCATTCAATGTCGAAGGTATTCATTCGACGGCAAATCAAGAATCAACTACGTGCAAACATTCAAAATTTAATTCTAAGTAATAATAATAATTATTATTTTACATTTATAACGTGCACACATTCATTCAACAACTCAGAGGCGTAGCGAGGAAAGCGCAGAGAGGCGGAGGAGGCAGCCAGGCGGTTTGCCGGCGCCATATTGCCACACACTGCTTCCTATATATCATGATGTTATCGGCCAAATGACTAACGCGTATTTTTTTTCTTAAGTTGTGGGATGAAACCGGAGAACCCGGAGGAAACCCACGCAGAACAGGGGGGGGGAGAGAATAACACAGAAACCCCACGCAGAAAGGCGGGAATCGAACCGCCTCGGGCAAGGCCAAACGCAAACGCGGCGCGCGATGCAAACACCCACCCATCTTCCGCATCTCGTCGTTTGCCGCGCGGAGCCAGCTCACGTCCACCTCGTCCAGGTCGTACTGCGTGACCTCCTCGCCGGGGTCGTGACCTCGGGTCGGCGTCTTGACCCCGTCGCCGAGGTCAGGGTCGGGGTCGCAGAGGTCGGGCGCGAGCTGGGATTCTTCCGAGTCGGAGCCGCACCAATTGCTCAGCACCCTGAACGGGGAAATACATCCATCCGTTGTCAGAAACGGCTTAATCCTGTACAGGGTCGCGGTGAGCCGGAGCCTGTCACGGCAGTCACAGGGCGCAAGGCAAGGCTATACCCAGTATGGGACGCCAGTCCATCACAGGGCAGCACGGGCTATTGGCGTGGTGCTGGTCACCCAGCCCCTCGTGTGCCGTGTCGACCTTCACCGGTGCTCGCTAGCGGCACTTGCCCCAACAGTCTGTTAAGGCTATATAGGGGATCTTTGTCTTTGTAGGCGTAACGTGATAATGTTTTTACAGTGTATTTCATCGTATTGCGGGGCAATCGTGAAGCGAGGTTACCACTGTTCATCACAGGCAGCCCTCACCTGAAGCTGGGCACCGGGATGGCGTGCGGAGAGACCGGCACCTGGACGCCTCGCTCCCACTCTGGTCTCCAGGGGTCGGCGAGAAGGTGAAACTCGCCCGCAACCAGCGGACCGGAGTCGGCCAGCTTCATGGCGCTGATGAGATCGGTGCGGAATATCTGCGGCACATCGCGGACGAACGCTCCGTGTTACCGGAAGACGCAGCACGGGCGACCAGGTGCCGGGTTCGAATACCGGCTCGGGTGCCACTCTGTGTGGCGTTTGCACGTACTCTCCCCGTCTTTTTATTTGCGATTCTTCGAAGCACGGTGGTCAGCTTCTGGACATCGTTGTCTTTCAGCTCGGCCTCGAAGTGTTTGGTAGAATTCGCAGGCAATACTTGGTATTACCCCGTGTCCGCGTGGGTTTCCGCCTGGCGCTCCCACAGTCCAAAGACATGCTGCTGCATAGGTTAATTGGCCTGCGGACTAAATTGCCCCCGGTGCCCTGTGATGGACTGGCGTCCCATCCTGGGTATAGCCCTGCCTGGCGCCCTGTGTCTTCATCATCTTGCCAACACCGTCCGTTGCTGGTTGAAGGCCTCACCAAGCCACCACCATCTCGCACGCTCGCGTCCATCGGTAAAGATCGATACATCTCAAATGGTGAATTCGCACGTTTTGTTGTGTCGCAGGAATCCCGCTCCCAGAGCTTGCAAGCTCACTGGGTATTTTTTTCTGCCGTAATGAGTAACATTTATCAATCTATCTAGTGTTAGAGACAGGAGCCAGTGTTGTGTCAATGCAGAAATCCCGCTTCCAGAGCTTGCGAGCTCACTGGGTATTTTTCTGCTGTAATAATAAACGTGATCTAAACTGCTGGATGAGGCCTTCCTCACACCGCTCGGTTGACGGTGGGGGATGGGGGTGTTACTTGACCATACTTAAATTTTTGCTTCGGTTTTTATTGGTTGTTTTTTTCCTGTGGTTGTTGACATGCCGTTCTCTCCGCGGCCCTTGTGCAACGCTTTGTGACCCTCGGGTGAAAGGCGCTCTATAAAATGCTATTATTATTATTATTAAACTTCACCGTACTGACACAACAGGATGGACTGCTCACTGCGAGTTCGCAGACGGACAAGTTTTTGGTCTCGTGGCGCCTCCGAGCGGGAGTCGGATATGAACGGGGGAAAAAGCGGGGTTCAGGGGGAAAAAAAAAATGTAACCAAAAAAATTCGCCCCACGCACACGCACGCACGCGTGAGCGCGGACTGTACATTCCGCAAGAGCGACTCAGCGTGAGCAAATGTTTCGGACACAAATCCAGAACAAATGCACTCGCGCTGCGACGAGTCGCCGCGTACGACGGAACTGCGGAACCGGCTGGCTGGCGCGGTGGAAACATCCGCGCCTCGCGGAAACGATGGTCCTGCCCGACGCGGTTCGATTCCCGCCTCGGGCGCCTTTCTGTGTGGAGTTTGCGTGTTTTCTGTCTCTCTCTCTCTACCCCGCTGTTCTAAGTCGGTTTCCTCCGTGTTCTCCGGTTTCCTTCGACGACTGAAAATAAAAAACGCTCGTTAATTAATCGGCCGATAATAATAATAATAGCATTTATAGAGCGCCTTTCACCCGAGGGTCACAAAGCGCTGCACAGGGCTGCGGAGAGAACGACAAATCAACAACGACAGAGAACGGTAATTAGCAACATCATAATATACAGGGCGCAGTGTGTGGCAAAATGTTGGCGCCGGCAAACCGCCTGGCTGCCTTCCCTCGCCTCCCCCCGCCTCTATGCGGGTTTCCTCTCTTCAAATTAAACCTTCGAAGTTTAATGAACGCGCAAACTCCGCACAGAAAGGCGCCCCGTGGTCGGGAATCGAACCGGGGATCAAGGTAGAAGCGTTCACGTCGCGATCCCTGTCAAGTAATACTTGGTATTACCTGCAAATTCTACCAAACACTTCGAAGCCGAGGAGCTGAAAGACAACGATGTCCAGATGCCAGAAGCCCCTCAGTCCGGAGCAAGAAGGGAGGCCAATGACCGCCGCCTTTAAGGTCATCACTGACTATTTATATCTCTAAATGCGCGTTGTTGATTTGGCGGGCATTGGCTGCGAAACGTCGCGAAGGAGAGAGAGCGGGGGAGCGCTCAGCGACGGCAGGCCCGCGGCTAGCTACCCACCATCCCGAGCGGGTGGCATTCTCAAAACCGCGCTGATGCCGCCGCATCGGGCAATTGCTACGCGAACGGATTAGCGGCGCTCCGACGAACCCTAGCGCCGTCACGGAATGCTGGCTCGGGCTCCGCGCCGTCACGGGGGGGTACTCCACGCTGCCGAACCGGCGGCCAAATGTTCGCGGCGTTCCCGCGAACAGACGTCTGACTTTTTGGTTCTTTATCGCCTCAATAAAGGGGGTCGTTAGGAAACCGCGCGGCGGGGAGCGGCGGCGGTTAGCGCGCGGCGCTACCAAAGTGGCCGCTCCGGCTTCGATAATAATAACAACAACGATGTTAAATGTATAACGCAGCTGCGTGGCACATATTCATTCGATGTCCAAGGCATTCGTTCGACGAGGGAACGACTCGGAGGCGTGGCGAGGAAAGCGCAGCGAGGCTGAGGCAAGGCGGCCAGGCGGTTTTTGCCGGCGCCAACATTTTGCCACACACCGCTTCCTATATATTATGATGGCAGATGCGAGATACGGGGCGACGCTGGACGTTGCTCGCGCTAGTTCCCGTTGCCGCGACGCGGCCACGCCGAGGTACACTGTCCCGCGACAGTCAGAAAATTCACGAAACCTAGGCAAAGAATGGTCTTGCCCGAGCAGGTTCGATCCCCGCCGCGGACGCCTTTCTGTGTGGAGTTTGCGTGTTCTCTGTCCGCCTGTTCTGCGTGGGTTTCCCGCGGGCTCTCCGGTTTCCTCCCACAGCTTAAAAAAAAAACACTCGTTAATTAATCGACCTTCTTCTTCTTTGCGATTCTTCGAAGCGCGATGGTTGCTTCTGGACAACGTTGTCTTTCAGCTCGGCTTCGAATTGACATAGCAAGCGGTGTGTGGCAATATGGCGCCGGCAAAAGCGCCTGGCTGCCTCCTCCGCCGCTCCGCGCTTTCCTCGCTACGCCTCCGAGCCGTTCTCTCGTCGGCCCGAGCACCTTCGACAGTGAATGAACACGTGCGCGTCACAAATCTAAAATTACTATCAATTATTATTATTATTGTTAACGAGCGATTTTTTTTCAAGGGTTTACTGTACGAGCCCGAATAAGCACAGCGGCGGCAGTGTATGGCGGCGACCGGGCCGCCGCGACCCACCTCGCACCAGCCCGCGTGGGAGACCGAATTTTGAGTGGATTCACGAAGGCGGCTCCGTGAATCGAGCCACTATTCGGCGCGCGCAGGGGCGGGCGGTGCGACGCGAGGAATTTCGCGCCTCAGTCCCATCTCTCTCTGTCACCGTTGCGAACCACCCCGAAGGCAGGGCGGCGCGGTGGCGACACCCGCGCCTCGCGGAAAAATAGTCCTGCCCGACGCGGTTTGATTCTCGCCTCGGGCAACTTTCTGCGTGGAGTTCGTGTGTTATTCTCTATTTCGCTCTCTCCCCACGTTCTGCGTGCGTTTGCTCCGGGCTCTGCGGTTTCCTCCCGCAACGACAACAGAAAACAACTCGGAGGCGTAGCGAGGAAAGCGCAGAGACGCGGAGGAGACAGCCAGGCGGTTAGCCGGCACCGACATTTTGCCACACACTGCATCCTATATATCATGATGTTATCGGCCAATTAATTTATAAGGGTTTATTTTTTTTTTAGTTGTGTTAGGAAACCGAAGAACCTGGAGAAAACCCACGCAGAACACGGGGAGAGAACACACAAACTTCCTCCGGGTTCTCCGGTTTCCTCCCACAATAAAAAAAAACCTCATTAATTAATCGGTTGATAACATCATAATATATAGGAAGCAGGTGGTGGCAATATGGCACCGGCGAAAACCGCCTGGCTGCCTCCTCCGCCTCTCTGCGCTTTCCTCGCTACGCCTCCGAGTCGTTCTCTCGTCGAAGGAGTATCTTCGACGTCGAAAGAATATGTGCGCGTTACAAATGTTAAATTATCATTAATATACACATGACGTCTGATGAAACGCGGCATTGATCGCTCGAACATGTAATAAACAAACCCAGACCTTCCCGCGCCGGCCAGAACGCAGATTGAAACCAATTTTTGGGTGCGGGGAGGGTTTTTTTTTTTCTCGCCAAAGGCGCAATACGCATCAGTCATCCGCGACGCGAGCGGAATTTGGCACTGGAACGTCAGGCCTCCATCATCGCGTGTGCCCACCAAGAATCTTTTGCTACGAGAGGGAGAGAAAAAAATAAAATTCTGAGACTCTTACTATGAGGCTGCCTGGCATGCCTTCCAGTGCACCTGGTCGGAGAATGTGCGTGATGCGATCGACAGCTGGCTCAACAGGCGCCAACCAAGGGTGGGTGGCCAGCACCACGCCCGGCCCGCCTCTGTCTCCCTAGTGGCAATGTTTACACACACACCGCGCTAGGTACCTATTTGAGGCTGAGTCGACCTAGGGGAGGCCCAGGACCGTTTTAGAAAGCCGTCACTGGTGTCGGCCGTGAGCGGGATTTGAACCTCGGGTCATAGCCAGGTTTATAGCTCGGCGCGCTAACCACTGAGTCACCGCTCCCCCACGAACCCATCCACTCATCCACCCGTGCTCCCAACCCGTTTGCCCAACCACCCACCCACCCACCCTCCCGCTCGCTCGCCCTCTCGCGCGGCGAGCGATTA
>JAZEWU010000055.1:2811187-2824729 GCA_036362915.1 Geotria australis | reverse complement strand
CTTGTGGACAACCTCATCTACAAGGTGGGGTCAACCGAGACACGTGTGGAGGCTTGCGTTCCGTCAGCTTGGGGGGAAAGGGTCGGACGAATGTAGAGATAGTAATAACAATAGTATTTTATGTAGCGCCTTTCACCCGAGGGTGAATGTCCATCAGAATATAAATGAAGATGAGCACCACCACGCTCGTTTTGTGAGCCGGCACATTTGACATTGGCAGGTTTTTTTCTAACATTTTTTCTTGTTGACGCTTTTCACCAGGATGTCAAGTTGACAGCCAGCAACGACGACTACTATTTTGTATTTGAAGACTTCCTCTACCAGGTAACGTAACGCCTTCAAGTCCTCCGCCTAGGACTACTGATGCGGCTCAATGCTGTCGTGCCAGGATGTTGGCTCTCTTCCTACCTGTGCCTTCATGGGAACATTTATTCCTTCCCCTGGCTTTGACTGTTGGTGCGGGTCAGTGGTGCCGTGCCGAGATGTTGGTTCTCTCTCTCTCTCTTCCGATCTTCGTCTGCTCGGGTACATCTGTACCCTCCTTGCTTGTTGTAGAATTATTATTATTATTAGTTTCCTGTTGTCTTTATGTCCTATGTCCTATAATTTGTTGACATGCCGTTCTCTCCACAGCTCACATTTAAAAAAAAAACCCAATTTTTTTTAATTTGTTGCTGATTTTCCGTTCTCTGTCGTTGTTGACATGTCGTTCTCTCCGCAGCCCTGTGCAGCGCTTTTTAACCCTCGGGTGAAAGGCGCTCTATAAATGCTGCTATTATTATTACTCACCTCTCTGTGTGTGTGTGCGCACGCGCTCTGATTCAAATGTTTATTAGAGTGTAGGGGTGGCAGCGGCGAGATGATACTGCTCCTGTTTGTCGCAGGTCCTGTTGTGCTTCTCTCGAGACACAAAGGTGCTGAGCCACTTTGAACACAACAGCGCCACTCCACCCAAGACCTACCCCCCAGGTGAGCGCGCGTGCACTCCGCACGGCAGTGGGGATCAAGGTGGAAGCGTTCACGTCGCGATCTCTGTCAAGTAATACTTGGTATTACCTGCAAATTCTACCAACCACTCATTGCGCAAGGGTTAAACCTCGTATTTTCTACATTAGATAGATAGATGTTTATTATTACAGTCCTCTCCCCAGCGCCCGCTTGTATAGCGCGCTTCGTCAAAATGTACTGCTAAGGTCTATTCTGACTATTTGTGTGCGCGCTGTGTGCTTTAGGGAAAGTGGGAATGGAGGAGTTTGCCACTGTGTACCCTCCGAGCGGTGAGATAACACCGCATCTGCTACACGCCGTGTTGACGTAAATTATTCACCGACACAGTTTGGCCGGTTTTTTTTTTAACGCGATACATAGCGGTGAATAGCGCTGCCGCCTCACAGCAAGAAGCTCCCCGGTTCGAATCCCAGCTCGGGTGCCTTGATGTGTGGAGTTTGTTCTCGCCGTGTCCGCGTGGGTTTTCGCCGGCCACTCTGGTTTCCTCCCACAGTCCAAAGACACGCTGCTGCATTGGTTAATTGGCCCGCTGACTAAATTTGACCCCGGTGCCCTGTGATGGACCGGCATCCCATCCTGGGGTATAGAACGGCTATCCTGAACGCGCAGCTATGGAGAGCAATTCTGATCACACATCGAGCCGCGACAACCATACATCAGTACACACTCCCTCCTTGCTAACATCCTTGTAAGCTTAACTCGTAGGCTTTCATGACCAATGTTATTCATAGCGAGGCTCTGTTTATGAGTTTAGGTCATGTGAAAAAAAGGTGTGTAAGTGAAGTGCACCCGTCGATATGTTGGAGCAAACGACCTAGCACATGCATCACTTACCTTAAAAGATGGCACCGACCTTTCGCTGAGGTTACACTCAGCATAATCAGGGGACTCGGAAAGTGTAACCTTAGCGAAACGTCGGTACCATCTTTTAAGGTAAGTGATGCATGTGCTCGCTCGTTTGCTCCAACATATCGACGGGTGCACATCCTTGGAAGCGTAAGCGCGAGATGACGACATCTTCCGCGGCGTCTGAATTCAGATGAGAGAAAAGGTTCGACAACGAGGCTAATCGCGAATAGAGCAATTCTCACTTTTGCTGCGTGTGTCTGTGCCGTGTCGCAGGCGTGATTCCCTTCCACGGCTTCACGATGTACGGTAAGCGATCACCGCCACGGATCAAGGTCGAAGCGTTCACGTCGCGATCCCTGTCAAGTAATACTTGGTATTAGCTGCAAATTCTACCAAACACTTCGAAGCTGAGGAGCTGAAAGACAACGATGTCCAGAAGCTCAACAGATGCCAGAAGCCACTCAGTCCGGAGCAATAAGAGAGGCCAACGCCCGCCCGCCTTTAAGGCCAGCATGACTATTATATCTCTAAATGTTGAAGGGCTGTCTGCGACTAAAGAAGAACTTGTTGCAATGGGGAAACTGTCATATAACATCAGGCTTCGAATCGAATTCGAACCGCCACCCGCCTGCTGCCCCTCTTTCTCGGCGCTCGGTGACGGCGCGCGTCGTGCGCGAGGATGCCCGCGGCTCGCGAGCGTGTGACGTTTGTGTCCCCCCCCCACCCCACCACCTCCCCCCGGTCCTCCGGCAGTGGCTCCGCTCTGCTTCCTGTACCACGAGCCGCACACCTTGTACTACGCCTTCCGAGAGATGTACACGCGGCACTTCTTCCGGCTGCACTCGGTGTCGTCGCATCCGTCGGTGAGTCTCGCTCGGCGGCGGCGGCGGTAACCGGGGGCGGTAATTGGGGGCCGGTAACCGGGGGCCGGTGACCTTTTTGCAAAGGTTCCAATTTGCGAGCAGCCACACATACTTGTGGCAAAAAACATGCAACAAAAATGCTAAGATAATGCATTGTCCTTCAAACATATTGGCCGATCACCAGACAGATTTTTTAGGAGCCCAGTCTGTGATAGCCAATTGCTGCCGTAAGGCAGACGTTCTCAGGACAATGCAAGTATCACTGCATCAAGCTCGGTTCGAGCTATCTACACCATTGGAGCTTTTTTTGCCGTTGTACAAATACTGTAAAATATACGAGGTTTAACCCTTTCCGGCGATGAGAACGTCTGCCTTATGACAGCAATTGACTATCACAGACTGGGCTCCTGAAAAATCTGTCTGGTCATTGGCCAATAAGTTTGAAGGACAATGCATTATCTTAGCATTTTTGTTGCATGTTTTGCCACAATTATGTATGGCTGCTTGCAAATTGGAACCTTTGCAAAAAGGTGTCCATTTAGTGTTTTTAAGCTCTTAACACTTTTTCTCATTGCCAGAAAAGGTTAAACCTCGTATATTTTACAGTAACTTGTTGCAATGGGAAACTGTCATGTAACTATCACGCTTCGAAGAATCAAATCCAATTCGAACCTTGTTCACCCGCGTCCCGTGCCCCTCGTTCACCCCGTGCCCCGCGCAGGGCATCGTGGCGCTGTGCCTGCTGTTCGAGACGACGCTACAGAGGCTCCAGCCGCGTCTCTTCCACCATCTGCGGGACGTCGGGGCGCAGCCGTGAGTCGCGGCCGACGTTACCACAACCACGATTACCACACACGAAGACAAAGATCCCCCTATATAACCTTAACAGACTGTAGGGGCGAGTCAGTCAGTGCTGGCCTTAACGGCGGGCATTGGCCTCTTTTCTTGCTCCGACTGAGGGGCTTCTGGCATCTGTTGAGCTTCTGGACATCGTTGTCTTTCAGCTCCCCGGCTTCAAAGTGTTTGGTAGAATTTGCAGGTAATGCCAAGTATTACTTGACAGGGATCGCGACGTGAACGCTTCTACCTTGACCCTGCGTGACCCCCTGCATGACCCCCGCGTGACCCCCGCGTGACCTCCGCTCGGCCGCCGTGTCCACCGGTGGCGCGCAGGCTGCGCATCGCGTTCAAGTGGCTGGTGCGGGCCTTCTCCGGGTACCTGGCCACGGACCAGCTGCTTCTGCTGTGGGACCGGCTGCTGGGCTTCAACTCGCTTGAGCTGCTAGCAGGTTGGGCCCGCTCGCAACGCGCCACACGCGTCTGTTGTGTGTGTGTGTGTTTGTTTGTTCGTGTGTGTGAGCGGCTACCAATCTGGCGACCCGAGTTCGAATCCCGCTCACGGCCAACTCCAGTGACGATTTTCTGACGCAGCCTCAAATGAGTACCTAGTGCGCTCTGTAAACATCGGCCACTAGGGAGACAAAGGCGGCTGGGCGTGGTGCTGGTCACCCACCCCCTCGTGTGCCGTGTCGACTTTCATAGGTGCTACTCGCTAACGGCGCGCGTGATATAAATTGCAATCGTCGCGTGTGCCGCGCGATGCTGTGACGCCGCCATCGCCCCGCCTCCGCGTGTCTCCACAGTGCTGGCCGTGGCCGTGTTCGTGCTGCGAGCGGAGAACCTCATGGAGGCTCCGTCCCTGGCGTCCGCAGAGGTGCGTACCGGAACCGGCTCGCCTCTCGCGACCGTTTTGTAATGTTTTTGCATGGGGGGGGGGGTGGCGTTGTGGCGTCGTGGGTAGCGCTGCCGCCTTAAAGCAAGAAGGTCCCGAGTTTGAATACCCGGCTCGGGTGCCTTTCGTGGGGGGGGGGATCTTTGTCTTTGTTGTAGTGTTACCCGGTCGCTCTCTCGCGGGCTAAGTCTCGGCGTCGCCTGCGCTGTGTTCCCCCAGGCCGTGCTGGCCGATCTCTCCACGGTCAAGGTGGTGCCACTGCTGCAGCTCATGCTCTTTGGGGGCCTCAAGTGACAACTCAAGTGACAACCGTGAGCAAGTAACACACAGTTGGTCGCGACTCTGGTTCACACACCACCACCAGCTGGACACCACCCCTGTGCTGTGCAGCTGGTCCACCCTTACCGCTTGTTTGTGGCACTCGTCTATATATAATCTGGCTAGGCATGCATCAGGTCACTGATACATTCCTGGGTTCTCACATTAAGTTGACTGGCGTTTGTGACATCACAACCAGCCCACGAGATGGTGTACATAGTATCTTGCGATTTGTTTTTTTTTAATCACCCTGCAGAGGATCTTGCCAATCGGCTGTAGGGTGTTCTCTAGGCTCGGAGCTGATCGCTTTTTTGCAAGCCTGGCACTTAGTGAAAGGCGTCTGTGGCGTGTTAAGATCTTAACCACTTGTGTTATTGCCAGAAAGGGTAAAACCTTACGTGTTTTTTTTTTACATTTCCAGAATACAATTATTTAACAAGTGATGGCAGCACAGACAGAGTAGACTTAAAATATGTATTTATTTATACAACACAGACTCATTACATTTGTTTCAATACTGAAATGTAAGTGTTCCATGTATTTACAATGTTAAGCAGTCCTGAATATAGAGATTACATCAATGAGGTATATGCAATAAGGTTTGACATTAAATACACCGGCAATCTTCTGTTAAGGCAGTAATACAACTAGGCTTTGCATATACATAATTAGCAAGATTAACGCTTTACACAATAGCATTTGAGATATAATAACGATATAAATAGCTGCATATATATTAAGATTACAAGCTGGGTTGCTTAATACAGCCGCTGTCTTGATTAACATTCTTCAATGCCTATGTACACACACACACAGATCTACACACACACAAAGATGCGTGACGTACACAATCATTAATTCCAAAAGAGTTTCACATCTTGGGTTTTGTTTAACGGATCATTATCGCGGCTCGGGTGCCTTTCTGTTGTGGAGTTTGCATGTTCTCCCCGTGTCCACGTGGGTTTCCTCCCACAGTCCAAATACATGCTGCTGCGTAGGTTAATTGGCCTGTGGACTAAGTTGTCCCCAGTGCCCTGTGATGGACTGGCGTCCTATCCTGGGTATAGCCCTGCCTCGCACCCTGTGTCTGCAGGGATTTCCTTATAAAAACGCACACCAAGAAAATGTTTTCATGAGGCAGTGTCTTCCTAAACCAGTAAAGGCTGTTGCGTGTTAGGGTCCGCGAGCATTTGACGTCGCCCCCTTGCCGAGCGGCATAGCATGCTTTGGTACCGGAGCATAATTTCGCAAATTGTATCGGTGTATAACCCTTGAAATTGGTAGGTGACGTAACTGTGTGATTCATAATCGCAAGTGCCCTGTAGGGTATGTAGGTAGTTACTGAAGCGTGCTGTGAAGGGGGGGGCAAATGTTGACCCCTGTGACCCCAACACATTCCAGAATTAGCTGCCTCAATATATTCGTATTTTCTTTTAGTTGTCATTAACCACGCTGCGAAGGCCATAATAATTGTACTGGCGTGCCATTCGGTTAGGTTATGCCTCGCACCGCTAAGGTAGGCCGGTTAACTCTGTTAAATAAAACCCACAGATACGAAACTCTGAACGTTTGACACAAAACGGCGTACTTGGCGTAACAAGCCCGTGTTTTCGTACCGGTCGTCGATCGAGTGATAATAATACGTAATACTGACGATTCCAAAAACATAGCTTTTGCTCCCTAGAATAATTCCAGCAAAATGTAATACTTTTTTTGTCTGATGAAATGGATTAAATTTTTAGCAAGCCGGGAATAAAATATAACAAACAATATTCCAGTTCTTTAGCACTCGGCACGTCTCCCGATGTTCGCGAAAAGTCGTGCACGGGAATGAAACCTCGTCTGATGGAAGGAAGTGGAACCACACAGCAACGTCTCGTCGAGGCAATGGCTGCGGTAAACGTTTTCCGAACGGCGGATGAAAGTTTGCGTGTTTTTTTTTGTTAAATCGTAACGTCGACGACACAAACTTCCAAATACACCAGACGGAGGGTACCGCACACATCTCTATTCGAGATGGCACTCGTGCGAACAGGACCGTGATGTTTTAAAATTCAAATAACCACTGCGGCGGTGGCAGTAGCAGCGCGTTTGAGATTACGGGCTCGTGACTGCTCTGCGAACGGGCGTTTTAACCGCGGTCTTCAAAGGTCGAACCTGTTGAAAAGACTTGATAGAGTAGCTCCTGATGTCACCACCCTCTCTGGCTGTACAAGGTGACTTCACAAAAGAGCAGCTGCCATCTAGCAGTGGATTATCCATCTATTTTCTAAACCGCTTGTCCTGGTGAGGGTCGCGGTGGCAGCAGTCCTTGCAAGGAGAGTGGACCAGACATCCCTTTCCTTGGCAACAGATTCCAGCTCTTCCAGTGGATTAATTAAGGCTTTTAAAACTACTCCCCAGTGGCAGAGCGGGTGAGGAAGCCGCTGCCCGGGTTCCGCGAGAGACCCCGAGGCGACCCTGTGAATCCTCCGCTCCCCTGGAGGTCGTCGTGATCTAGCGAGGAGCTGCTCGGTGAGCGATCCAGGTTCGACGCTCCGTCTCGCGACGCAGATGAGATGAGAAATCTATAAATAACAACGGCTGGATTGCGACAGGCCAAGAGAATGGCTTTAAGATCGAGCTGCTATACTATTGGCTCTTCAGACAGACGTAAAGTTGCAACTGCTTCAAAAGCTATGTAACCATGGTTCAGAGTACTTTTTTTTTAACTAAATTAGTTTTTTGTTTTTTTATATTAAACGTAAACACTGTACACGTACACACACATATATTAAATGTTACATTCTATGTGTTTTTTTTTTAAATACCCCGTTTCAAAATAAGACAAAAAGTTACATAGACGCATCTTGGAGCATCTTGGCTCGTCTTTCAATTACAAGAGAAAGCGTTAATTACGACAGCGTTAATTACGACACCGTTAATCGCGGTGTTTTACGAGCAACTCTGCCCGTGGCGCGCCCGCGGGCAGGCGAGTCGAGGGTGCGTTGTACGGAAACTTGAAGTCCGATGGTCTCGAGAAAATTGGAAAATAAGAGAAGTAACGGAGAAACGGGAGCACGGGTCAGGCGAGGTGACGATCGTAAGAAGCTGCATTAAGACCTCGACGCAGATGAGCAGTGGCTGTTTTCAGAGAGGGTGGTGCCGGGGATAGGGCAGGGGTTCAGAGTGCGGGCTGGCCACGCGATGGTGGTGGCGTAGCGCTAACATCTGCGCCTCGCAGAAACAAAGCGTTGTCCGAGACGGTTTGATTCCTGCCTTGGGCGCCTTTCTGCGTGGAGTTTGTGTGTTGTTCTCTCTTCCCCCTGTTCTGTGTGGGTTTCCTCCGGGTATCCGGTTTCCTCCCACAACTAGAAAACACTCGTTAATGAATTGGCCGATAACGTCATGATATATAGGAAAGCGTTGTCTGGCGGGTTGACGCCGGCTAACCGCCTGGCTGCCTCCCCCCCCCTCTGCGTTTTCCTCGCTACGCCTCCGTATCTACGTCTCGTCCGTGACCACGTGCGGAATTTGCACGACGCGTTAGAAATCGTACTATCATTATTTACTACGAGGTCACACGATGTACGTACAATTGCTTTCTTAAGTCCATTCGTCTTTGGACCGTGGGAGGAAACCGGAGTGGCCGGCGAAAACCCACGCGGTCACGGGGAGAACGTGCAAACTCCGCACAGAAAGGCACCCGAGCCGAGATTCGAACCCGGGACCTTCTTGCTGTGAGGCGGCAGCAATGCAAAGTGAAAAGTGAGCGGTGGAAATCGCCGACTCGCCGCTCCGTCGAAAGGTTGACGTTTGCGCAACGAGATAAAGAAATCTTTGGTTGTTTTCGGTCAAAAGGTCTGTAAGTGCTTCTCCGAAGCCACTTAATTAAAACGCACTCTTACAGGCCGACTGCAGACAGCACTGGCATAAAAGTATTCCTCCAGGTAAATTTCACGAGCGACGTTAACCATTCATTATTGATTCCTTCCAGTTTTAACGAGCAGCCGCTTTGTACCGCTGCGAGTCACGGACAAGTCAAACCCGCGTCATTGGGATCATGCACCGCTATGTTGGAGAGAGAGAACCCACGACATTCACAACGAAGGTACGACGTTTGGCTGATCATTCATTCATAGTCAGAAACCGCTTAATCCTGTACAGGGTTGCGGTGAGCCGCGGACACTATGGATCCCCATACATCACGTGTACCGCATACACCGCGGCGGGTAACTGATTCTAGAGCGGGCTCGGGCCGGGTTCAGGCGCCGAGAGTCGAAAGCGAAAGTCGGCTTCGCGAGGTGATTGTGGTGGATACAGTAATACCCCGCCTTACGTCATTTTTGGCTTACGTCAAATTCGCCTTTACGCCACTTTTCTAGAGTAAATTTCAGTTCAGCGAACGTCATTACGTCCGACGTTGGGTCACTCAGCAACGTCACGTACGTCATAAGTTATATTCTTCCACGTGTTGTTTATGCTAATTGTAAGGTGTTTGTCGTCATACTTAAGGCATTTTTAAGGGCAAATCACAAGGTAAATAACATAATTTTATTAATTGTATTCATTATTCTTAAAAAAAATATGACTAAAATGTGTTTTTAGTGTTCAAGGTTTAGCGATAGTTATATTCTTTCGCGAGTTATTTATGCTAGTTTTACGGTGTTTGTCCTAATTTTAAGGCGGGGTACGACTGTATTTACTCGTTGCCACCGAGTCGGAATTCTCAACACGTACGCACGCGCGCTATTCCCCCAATCGCCGCTCCGGCCGTTATTGCGTCGCGCGGTTCCGTTGTCGTCGCCGTCAGAAAGCCGCGGCGTTTACGTAACGCCAGCCCCGCGCGCGCGCGCGACGCCTCTCGTCGATATAACGACCTCGGGTGTGCCGACAGGATCCAGTTCGGGGGGCCAGAGTTGAGTCCCTGCCGGAAGCAGGCCTCTCTAAGTGCAGGCGTTGAAACGGCGGCGCGCAACCTTTTCCAGTGTGGGTTCGCGTACGGGGGGCGAGGGTTATGCGGATTTCCCCGCCGCCGCGACGCGGGACGTTCCGGAGCGGGCCACGGGGCCTTCTCGCCGTCATCGAAGGCAGCAGCAGCAGCGTGGGCGGTGAACGTCGTCACCGCGGTGTTCACAGGTGGTGTCAAAGGTCGCGGTGTTCACCGTCGTCATGGTGTTCACCGTCGTCATGGTGTTCACCGTCGTCATGGTGTTCACCGTCGTCATGGTGTTCACCGTCGTGGTGCTGTCCACTGCGATGTTCACTATCGACATCGTGGCGTTCACCATCGTGGTGTTTTCCGCTGCGGTGTTCCCCGTCATAATGGTGTTAACCGTTGCGGTGTTCACCGTCGTCGTCGTGGTGTTCACCGTCGTCGCGACGCGAACTCAGATCTTGGTCTCGGGCCCGTCGGACGCGTATTCGTGGAACGAGTCGCAGATCCGAGCCACCTCCGAGGCGCACAGGTGACCGAACACCTTGACGTACCAGTCGGAGGTTCGACCCCTGGACGCGGGACGAGGGGAAGCGACGGGGTCAGACTGGCTGCGTCGACGGTGGTGTTTTTAAATCAACGGCAAGCTCAACGGATTAGTTTACGTGGCTTAATTGTAAATTGTTTACAATTCGGCCCGTGACGCGGGAGGACGTCGCGGAATATTTTTAAACTGGGCCCCCACGCGTGTTGTTGGAGCGTGAACCCCCAGCGACATTTACAATGAAGATAGGACGTTTTGCTGATAGTATAGCTCTTTTAACGATTGCAACTATCAAAGCGAATCGTCGTACCCTCATTTGAAATGTTGTGGGTTCGTTCTCCAACACGCCGGCGTGCTGAAATAGTAAAGAGTCGGCACGTTTTATTCACGTGGCAAACCTTAACAATTGGCTGTGTCGGGTGGAGGCGGGTTTACGACACTTTTATTTTTTACGTGACCTAACCCGTAAAAAGGGATATACTATGCATAACATCGGTCCCGAAAGCTTTCATCTATTTTAAGAAACCGCTTAATCCTGTACAGGGTGGCGGTGAGCTGGAGCCTAACCCGGCAAACACAGGGCTCAAGGCAGGGTTTTACCCAGGATTGGACGCCAGTCCATCGCAGGGCACAGGGGCTATTTAGTCCCGCAGGCCTTCACGTTAAATTTAAGCCCACAACGTTCACCGATAACACGAGGATCCCGATGCACGGGTCTGCGGGGGTCGGCGGGGGGCGTCGTACCGCGTGTCGATGCGGCAGATGTAGGTGATGCGGGAGCGCGCGGGCGCCAGCGGCTCGAGCAGGTAGCGCGCGTCGTAGGTGTGTGCGCGCACGCCGCCCGCCAGCGGCGCGTCTCTGGCTGGCACCGAGACTGCGGCGATGGCGATGGCGCCGCGAGGGAGGTCCGAGCGCCACGTCCTGCGAGCGACAGAACAACGCGTCATCGTCACCAACAACAACAACCGCCGTTCGGGGATCAAGGTAGAAGCGTTCACGTCGCGATCCCTGTCAAGTAATACTCGGTATTACCTGCAAATTCTACCAAACACTTCGAAGCCGAGGAGCTGAAAGACAACGATGTCCAGAAGCTCAACAGACGCCAGAAGCCCCTCAGTCCGGAGCAAGAAGAGAGGCCAATGCCCGCCCGCCTTCAAGGCCAGCAACTGACTATTACATCTAAAAATGTCGAAGGGCTGTCTGCGACTAACGAAGAACTTGTTGCAGTGTGAAACTGTCTTATAACCATCACGCTTCGAAGAGTCGAATCGAAGCGCCATTCGCCACTCCGACTGGCTCTGGAGGCGAGTGTGGGTGGCGTGGGTCGGTCAGGACTCGAACCTGAGCAGCACGTGGTCGCGGGTGGGCTGCGGCGCCATGGCGTCGGTGGCGAACTGCACGAGGTGGGTGCGCGCGTCCGTCTGCGTGACGACTCGCTCGCTCACGAGCCCGTCGTCCCACAGCGCCCGCTGGTGGAGCACGCGATGCGCCAGCTCGCTCGCGGCGGCGTCCACCTCCGCCGTGACGCGCCAGGCGCGCAGCGGCGCACCGTCCTCCACCTGCGACGGCGATAAACGAGCGATAAGACTTTCGTCCGAACGTTGATAATAATAATAGGAGCATTTCATAGAGCGCCTTTCACCCAAGGGTCACAAAGCACTGCAGGTTACTCAGTCTTCCTTGGCTCATTGTAGATCTCTGATACCTAGGATGGGACGTCTATCCATCACCAGGGCACTGGGGTTAAGGTTAGGGATGGATATAATTGGTTGTTTTTTCTTTCGTTGTTGACATGCCGTTCTCTCCGAGGCCCTTCGCGTCGGAGCGACCTCCCGCCCGACCTCACCTTCTTGTAGGACAGCTCGACGTGCTGCTCGTGGCTGTGCGCGGCCGTCCATCCCTTGAACTTGTCGCGCGCCTCCTTGAGCAGGCCTTCGATCCTCTCGTCGAGAGCGGCTCGCAGCTCGGCCGGGTCGCACGGCGACAGCGGCGGCGTCCGCCGGCGGCGTCGCGCCTCGGCCTCCCGCTCCGCGTCGCCCTCGCACGACGACGACGACGACGTCGTCGACGAGGCGGAGGATGAGGCGGAAGATGGCGAGGAGGATGCCGGGGACGCCGACGAGGGGAGGGACGAGCGGCGCGGCCGGGCCGCGGCGTCCGCGGCCGGCTCGAGCGCAGCGCCCTGGCCCTGTTTCAGCATCTCGGGCGGCACCTGGCGAGCGGGATTCGGGGAGGGATTGGGAGTGGTGCGGAGGGAGGGTTTGCCGGTTTCACGACCTTTCGGTATATTCGTAGCAGCTTTAATCGTTTCTTTTTTGTTCCTTCGGTTTTTATTGGTTATTTTTTTTTCTTTCATTGTTGACATGCCGTTCTCTTCGCGGCCCTTGTGCATCGCTTTGTGACCCTCGGGTGAAAGGCGCTGTAGAAAATGTTATTATTATTAAGGCCGAGCGCCGTCATTTGCCACGTGACATCTCGCGCCCCACAGGCGGTGACCGTTTCCCAGCTCCGTGCACCCGGCCTTCACCGACGCGCGCCGACCTTCGCGGTGACGTTACGGGCACACGGCCCACCGACGCGATCACGTCAGTAATGTAATAAATCTGCACTTTTCCGCGACGGCAGCGACGCGACGAGCTCACCTGGAAGAGCTTCTTGCACTCGGAGATCATGTGCGTGAGGCCCTGCGTCGCCGCCAGGTTCTCCGTCAGGTCCTTGTGGTCGGGCTTGCCCATGCTGTGCTTGCGCTGGATGGACCTGAGGTGACGCGCGCGCGCCCGTCAGCGACGCTCCCGAACGCGGCGTCGATCCGCACGTTGTTATATAATTACAGCCTCTCCTCGACTTACGATGACCCCCGTCGTAAGCCGATTTGGTCGCAAGTCGAAAAACAGCCTTATAGCGGTCTGTAAACAAAACACTGGATAATATAATAGGGTTACTCAGATGGCCGTCGTAAGTCAAGGAGAGCGGGGGAGATGGGGGGCGGGGGGTCGACGGGCGCCGGCGCGGACCTCGGCGACGAGTGCTCGCGCTTGGCCGTGTTGAGGTGGAAGATGGAGGGCGCCAGGCAGATGGCGAGGTTTCCCGGCGTCATCTGGTTGTCGGCGACGCAGGCGGCGACGTCGCTGAGCAGGCAGAGCAGGGCCTGCAGCGCCTCGCGGCTCTCGTCCGGAAGCAGAAGCACCGCGGCCTGCACGGCCGCCAAGCGCTGCTCCTTCGGCACGACTGCAACGCGACGCGCGACAAACGTTAGCCCCCAACCGCCGCCGTCGTAGGTCTACGAGTGTGTGTGTGTGTGGGGGGGGGGTGA
>JAZEWU010000055.1:2778339-2789935 GCA_036362915.1 Geotria australis | reverse complement strand
CACATTGGAGTCTATGGGAAGATTTAACATTGGAGTCTATGGGATACTTTAACATTGGGGTCTAGGATATGATTTAACATTGGAGTCTACGGGATAATCTTCTCAAGAGTGAGACTAGCGTTGTCTTATGTCCCTATAAACGACAACGTTTATCAATCCATTGTCAGAAATCGCTTAATCGTGTACAGTGTCGCGGTGAGCCGGAGCCTATCCCGGCCGACACAGGGCGCACGGTAGAGTTAGTACCCAGGATGGGACGCCAGTCCATCACAGGGCACCGGGGGCAATTTACTCTGCGGGCCAATTAACCTGGACATCTCCTGCCGTAATAACCAAACATCTACTATTAACCGCAGCCGAAAATCTTCAAGTTCGCCACATGGGGCCTACAAAACTGATCTCATCATTCGGCTGCCAGCGGGGACGGGGGGGAATCGAACCCAGGCAAAGATGCGATCCGGCCACAACACGGCCGGGGAGACACGGACAGCCGGCCCACCTCTGTCGCGCTTGTGAGTGTAACGAAAAACCGCCTCCATTCCTGGGAGGCAGCGAGGCAGAGTAGCGGAGGAAAGCTTTCACAGCGTAAGCCGCAGAAGTTTAGGGAAACCCTTCCGGGCTGCCGTTGCGGCTCTATTTGATCCGGAATGGAGGCGGTTCGATTCCGGGCCTCGGCGTTCTTTCCGTGTGGAGCTTGCGTGTTGTCTCTCTGCGGTGGGTTTCCTCCGGGTTCTCCGGTTTCCTCCCGCAGCTAACCACCCCCCCCCCCAACCCCCCCCAACACTCGTTAATTAGTTAGCAGACAACATCGTAATATTTAGGGAGCAAGTGTCGAGTGGTAATATGTTGGCGCCGGCAAACAGCACGGCCGACACCAGTTACGATTATCTGAAACGGTCCCAAGCCTGACCTAGGTCGACCCGGCCTTACATTCGTATCCGGTGCGTGAACGACGCCGCTGGGGATACAAAGGCGGCCGGGCGCGGTTGCTGTTCCACCCGCTCCCTCGTGTGCCGCGGCGGCCTTTAGGGATGCTAACTTGCCAACGGCACTTGACCCTACGGGTCCGTTGAGGCTATACGGGGGATCTGTGCCTTTGCCTGTCGGCGTTAGACACAACACGGGCAGACGCTAGGCGCCCCCGCATTGGGCTGCGTTGACTCACAAACATCCCACACACTCACGCGCAGGGGGGGGATGATCAAGGTAGGAGCGTTCACGCCGCGATCCCTGTCAAGTAATACTCGGGTATTTACCTGCAAATTCTACCGGGCACTTCGAAGCCATGGAGCTGAAAGACAACGATGTCCCGAAGCTCAACAGATGATAATAATAATAGCATTTATAGAGCGCCTTTCAGCCGAGGGTCACAAAGCGCTGCACAAGGCTGCGGACAGAAACCATTTTTTTGGGTTTTTTTTTTAATATAATCCGAGCTGTGGAGAGAACGGCAAATCAACAACGGGGAGACAGAAAACTGAGAGTCAAGGGATAGCGATGGGTTGATGACCGAGGGGCTAAGGATGCCAGAAGCCCCTCAGTCTGGAGCAAGAAGAGAGGCCAATGCCCGCCTTTGTGTATTCGCCTTAATCATTAAATTAGTGTTGCTTTGTTTTTTTTTCTTTCTGTCGTTGTTGACATGCCGTTTGCACGGGGGTAGACACGCAGGGAGCACGGGGGTAGACGGAGGTAGCTCGGTGGAGGCCGTGAGACCCAGAAGGTAACTCAAGAATTTTAATCCGCGCGTTACCGGCTTGACCGCCACTTGAGAGTGGCTTGCAGGTTTTTGTATATTTGAGGGAAGATAGGGGTCGTGGGGGTCGCTACTGGAAGTCAACGCGCCTCCAACCCCCCCACACACACACACAGTCACGAACGCCGCTCGGCCAAACTGCTGGCCGTTAGGTGCGCCCCTGAGTACCTTCGACAGTGAATGAATATGTGCGCGTTATAAATGTAAAATTATTACTATTATTAGAGAGATTGAGATCGCATCGGTGACACGGCTATCCCGAAAGGACAGCTCTGAAGAGCAACAACCATCACGGACTTATCGATGGAGAGCAATGTGTCAGACACGGAGCCCGTGACAAACAACCCGCATCATTAGGCCGGCAGCGTGACGCAGTGGCAACATCTGCGCCTCGCAGCAAGAAGGCCCCGGGTTCGAATCTCGGCTCGGGCGCCTTTCTGCGTGGAGTTTGTGTGTTCTCCCCCTGTTCTGCGTGGGTTTCCTCCGGTTCTCCAGTTTCCTCCCACAACTTAAAAAAAACCACTCATGAATTATCTGGCCGATAACATCATAATATATAGGAAGCAGTGCCACGCATTAATTAGTATCTCGTCCTCGCCTGGTCAAAGGTCACGGACACGGAGACCACGTGACGTCAACACATCCGCAAGCAATCTTCTTCTTTGCGATTCTTCGAAGCACGATGGTCAGCCTCTGGACATCGTTGTCTTTCAGCTCGGCCTCGAAGTGTTTGGTAGAATTCGCAGGCAATACCAAGTATTACCTGACAGGGATCGCGACGTGAACGCTTCTACCTTGACCCCCACGCCCAGCAATAACACACGCTGATCACACACGTGGGGTGCTGCAAGTCCCAGACGTTCAGTGGCCTCGGTTTGACCCGGTGTAATAGGCCAAAATATAGCCCCCTGCCCAGACTATAGCCGGGGTTAAAGCGGGCTAGGCCGTTTTATACCCCGGGTATATTGTGGCCTAGGCTACCCCCCCCACACACACACGTGCAAAAAATACACAGGATCTGACAAGAAAGACACTTATTTCCACGTGAACTAACTCGTAAAAAGAGCTGTACTTATGGATAACCATTGTTCACGAACGCCTTCGTGTTAAACGCAGCCTCCGAGCTTAACGACCCACGCCGCTTCAGTATGATGACGGGGATCAAGGTAGAAGCGTTCACGTCGCGATCCCTGTCAAGTAATACTCGGTATTTACCTGCAAATTCTATCAAACAATTCGAAGCCGAGGAGCTTCTTCTTCTTTGCGATTCTTCAAAGCACGATGGGCAGCTTCTGGACATCGTTGTCTTTCAGCTTGGCTTTGAAGTGTTTGGTAGAATTCGCAGGCAATACCAAGTATTACCTGACAGGGATCGCGACGTGAACGCTTCTACCTTGATGTTCCAGAAGCTCAACAGATGCCACAATCCCCTCAGTCTGGAGCAAGAAGAGAGGCCAGTGCCCGCCCGCCTTTAAGGCCAGCACTGACTATTATTTCTCTAAATGTCGAAGGGCTGCCTGCAACTAAATAATAACTTGTTGCAATGGGGAAACAACTGTCATAACCATCACGCTTCGAAGAATCGACTCGAATTCGAATTATGTTTTTGCTGTGTTAGCAGCTGGCCCTCTGTCGCCACTAGCCCCCCGCTCCACCTGCACGGTACGCGACACCTTACCTGCCGCTTCGTGTCCAGGAACCGGTCTCATACGACTCAAACAAAAATCCCTTTCACCCCGGCAGCTCGGTCTCGAGCGAATCTCTGTAGCGACTGTGACGGAGGCGCGCGCCGGCTAGAACCGTGCATGGGCATGGCCCCGGGCCTGTCCGGCACAGCTGCCCGCGTCAATCTCACTGCGCAGCACGGTGGAATAGCCACGCAGCTGACAACAACGCCTGTGTGTGAGCACAGGCGGGTGCGTGTGTGAGTGTGTGTATGGGGAGCGGTAGCCCAGTGGTTAGCGCGCTGGGCTACGAATCTGGCGACCCGAGTTCGAATCCCGCTCACGGCCAACACACAGTGACGATTTTCTGAACCGGTCCTGGGCCTCCCCTAGGTCGACTCAGCCTCAAATGAGTACCTAGTGCGGTGTGTAAACATCGCCACTAGGGAGACAAAGGCGGCCGGGCGTGGTGCTGGTCACCCACCCCCTCGTGTGCCGTGTCGACCTGCATAGGTGCTCGCTAACGGCACTTGCCCCAACAGTCTGTTAAGGCTATACGGGGGATCTTTGTCTTTGTCTTTGTGGGGAGCAGTGTGTGGGTGCTGTTCACCCACCTCTTAGGCGTGCCGTGTCGACATTCATAGGTGCTCGCTAACGGCACTTGACCCCACAGTCTGTTAAGGCTACACGGGGGAATCTTTGTCATTCATAGGTGCTGCTCGCTAACAGCACTCGATCCTACAGTCTGTTGAGGCTACACGGGGGATCTTTGTCTTGTGTGTGCGGCGTTCAGGCTGGTGTGTGTGTGTGTGTACGCGTGTGTAAGTTACACTGCGCCACTTGTGACCCTCGGGTGAAAGGCGCTATATAAAACGCTATTATTATTATTATTATCCCAGCAACCCGGATTCGATTCCCCACCCCGGGCTAAATCTGTGTCTCGACCTCACGCTAATAAAGCTCGCTTTGCCGCTTGCTGCCGAGCCGCGCGGTTCGGACCGCCGACCGCCCCCGGTTAATACTGCGGCAGAACGGTCTTGCCCGAGGCGGTTCGATGCCCGCCTCGGGCGCCTTTCTGTGCGGAGTTTGTGTGTTCTCTTCCCCCTGGCTCTGCGTGGGTTTCCTCCGGGTTCTCCGGTTTCCTCCCACAACTTAAAAACAAAAAAACCACTCGTTAATTAGTTGGCCGATTGCCTCATAATATATTGGAAGGAGTGTGCGGCGATGTGTTGGTGCCGGCAAACCGCCTGGCTGCCCTCCTCCGCCTCTCTGCGCTTTCCTCGCTAGGCCTCCGAGTCGTTCTCTCGTCGAATGAGTACCTTCGACATCGAACGAATATGTGCCACGCGTTGTAAATTTTAAATTATTATTATAATTAATACTGCTCGCAGTGGACAGTAAAATACCTGCGATGTAATTCTGAAGAGCGTACATAGGTAGATATGTGTATGGGTACATTTGTACCAGTGTACAGATTATTTTAAAAAGATACGAGGTTTTCACCCTGTCTTGCAATAATACGAGTGTTAAGATCTTAAAAACACCACACAGACGCATTTCGCAAAGTGTCCAGTTTGCAAGAAGCCACACGCACTCGTGGCAAAAACATGCAAACAAAATGCTTTGATAACATATGCATCGTCCTTGAAACTGATCGGCCCACTCCGGTTTCCTCCCACAGTCCAAAGACATGCTGCTGCATAAGTTAATTGGCCTGCGGAATAAATTGCCCCCGGTGCTCTGTGATGGACTAGGTATAGCCCTGTCTTGCGCCCTGTGTCTGTCGGGATAGGCTCCGGCTCACCGCGACCATGTACGGGATTAAGCGGTTTCTGACAATGGACGGATGGCTCCCCCACAAACACCAGCGTTCGCCACCAAGCTGCGGCGACGTCACCACGCCGCTCGTGCCAGGCCAGGTGCACATCGAGACCGTCACGTGAAGTGTCGAAGGCTCCGCCGACCAGGAGGTCACAGGACAGACCCAGGTGTCACGATGGGCTGGCTGCCTGACCGAGATGACTGGCAGATGCACCACCTGAGCCTGCCTACCGTGCCAACTTGCGGTGCGTTGGCCGCTCGACAACCGCGCCACACGCGCTCACACAAGGCCCCTGAGTTGCTCAACATCCTTCCATCATTTGAACAGTAAAATCGAAAATCCCCGAGGGGCACATTTGCGAGCGGTTAATGTGTAACTGGGGAGAAAATATTGTTCTGGAAAAATTCACTGCCCTCCCGGGATGTTATCAGGAGGCTGTATTATTTGGAAGAAAAATGTTTAAGATTCCACGAAAGGTGTGTGCATGGGGACGAGACACGGGGCACCACCGTTTTGTAACGGCTTAATCCTGTACAGGGTCGCAACGAGCCGGAGCCTATCCCGGCAGACATAGGGCGCAAGGCAAGGGAACACCGAGGATGGGACGCCCGTCCATCGCAGGGCGCCTGGGGAAATTTTAGTCAGCACGCCGATTAACCTGGCAGCGTGTCTTTGGACGGTGGGAGGAAACCTGAGTGCCCGGCGAAAACCCACGCGGACACGGGGAAAACGTGTAAACTCCACACGGAAAGGCACCCCGAGCCGAGATTCGAACCCGGGACCTTCTTGCTGTGAGGCGGCAACACTACCCACTACACCACCGTGCCGTCCCATTTAATAATAATAATACAAATTATATTATTATAATTTTAAATGCATAACGCGTGGAACATATTAACTTAATGTCGAAGGAATGCATTAGACGGGAGAACGACTCAGAGGCGTGGCGAGGATAAGCGCAGAGAGGCGGAGGAGGCAGCCAGGCGGTTTGCCGGCGCCGACATATTGCAACACACTGCATCCTATATATTATGATATTATCGTTCAATGCCGTACGCGGGCGCCTTTCTGTGCAGAGACCTGAGCGCTTCTCGCCGACCGTGTCCTGTACGGGTTGCCTCCGCGTTCTCCGGTTTCCTCCAACGGCTAAAAATAAATGCAACTGGTACGGGCCTCGTTATGTCGCAACGGCCCACTGCTGCAACGTTGACAATTGTCCAATTCGGATCACATAGAGCAACATTGCCCCTGCTGTAAAATATTGGCCTGAGTGAGGCTTTGGCTTTCCTAGGTAATAATAATATCGGTTTATAGGTAAACACGCGCTGTAACGGTAGAGATTATAAATTCATAGTGAGGTTCTGTTTGTGAGTTTAGGTCATGTGAAAAAGGTGTGTAAGTGAAGTGCACTCCGTCGATATGCCGGAGCAAACGAGTGAGCACATGCATCACTTACCCTCAAGAGATGGCACCGACGTTTCTAAACTCACAAACACAACATTGTGCAGCGCTTTGTGACCCTCAGGTGAAAGGCGCTCTATAACTGCTATTATTATTAAGATCCTCCTTCTCACTTACAAGGCTCTCTCTGATGCAGCTTCGACTTCCCCTCTGCTGCGACCCATTGCTCAAGTGCCGCGAGAGACAGCCGTGACTCACACATGACAGAGTTCCTCATTTCGTACATGTATACAGTACTGCCAGCTGTACCGTATTGCGCAAATCACAAGCGGTTCCGACTTGGTCGAAAATTAAAAAAAAAGTGGAAGTAATTCGTTTTTTGTTTCAGTCATTGTCACAGGGATGTGGGTGAGCCGGAGCCTATCCCGGCAGACACAGGCGGGGCAGCGCTGCTCGCCGCTACTCCACCGTCAACAAGTCCCATCCGTATAGCGCCGGCCGTATTTACAGCGCAGATCACGGGTTGTAATCTGCGAAGAACGGCGGCGGATAGAGCGGCGGTCCACCTCTAGGCACGTCGCGGGGCGCCCACGCGGGTCGCGCCGGCAGGTGGAGAGACGGGGGCGACCTCACGTCGTCATGGAGACGGCACGGGTGACCGGGCGAGAGGAACAGCGATGAGCGGTCGCATTGTGCCCAGAAGGCCCCGCCGCGTTCCCGTAAGCCGGGCGCGGTGTTTTCTGCACGCCTCGTGCCCGCGTCTCGCCCCCGTTGCAACAAGTTATTGTTTAGTCGCAGACAGCCCTTCGACATTTAGGGATATAATAGTCAGTGGCTGGCCTTGAAGGCGGGCGGGCATTGGTCTCTCTTCTTGCGCCGGACTGAGGGGCTTCTGGCACCTGTTGAGCTTCTGGACCTCGTTGTCTTTCGGCTCCTCGGCTTCGAAGTGTTTGGTAGAATTTGCAGGTAAATACCAGGTATTACTTTACAGGGATCGCGAACGCTTCTACATTGATCCCCAGGCGTGTCAATATCATGTGCCGTGTCGACCTTCATAGGTGCTGCTCGCTAACGGCACTTGACCTTACAGTATGTCAAGGCTACACGGGGAGATCTTTGTCTTTACGTCAATATCAACATCACCACCAGTGTGTGAGTCAAGCAGCTGGGTGGGTGTCGTGCCTCTGTCCCACCGCTCTGGTTCCCCACGGGCATTCTCGCGAGCGTGTTGGGGGCCAACACGGGCCGGTGTCTTTACCGTTGCGATCGAGCCCCCGGGGCTATTATTCCGTTGGGTAAATTCCTACCAACGGAACAAGGGGGTGATCTAATTGTCTTGAGATTAATAAACACGCGGCTTACAGTGATGACGCCACCACGGTCGCTTAGGTCATCCATACATTCATTAACAAACAAAAGACAAAGATCCCCCGTATAGCCTCAACAGACTGTAGGGGCAAGTGCCGTTAGCGAGCACCTATGAAGGTCGACACGGCGCACGAGGAGGTGAGTGACCAGCACCACGCCCCATCAGTCTGGAGCAAGAAGAGAGGCCAACGCCCGCCGCCTTTAAGGCCAGCCACTGACTATTATATCTCAAAATGTCGAAGGGCCGTCTGCAACTAAAGAAGAACTTATGGGGAAACCGTCCTATGACCATCACGCTTCGACGAATCGAATCGAATTCGAACTTCACACACGTAGCCCCCCAAACCCACACGTGTCCCCGTCAATCAGGCGCCGCGCGCGGGAGCCGGGGGTCACGGAACGCGTGACCCCGCGGCGCGCCCAGCGGGAGACGCAGCTGCCACGCGGCGACCCTGGTGGTGCTGGTGGTGGTGGGCCACGGTGCGCCTGCACGGGGGAGCCTCGTACTTTCATAGGTGCTACTCGCCGACAGCACTTGAACCGACAGTCCGTTTAGGCTACACGGGGTATCTTTGTCCGTGTGTGTATAGGTGCTACTCGCCGACAGCACTTGACCCGACAGTCCGTTTAGGCGACACGGGGTATCTTTGTCCGTGTGTATAGGTGCTACTCGCCAACAGCACTTGACTCGACAGTCCGTTAAGGCCACACGGGGAATTTGTGTATTTGGTGTGTAGGTTGGGCGCAGGTGCCGGTAGCGGCGTAGGCGGTGCCCAGGCGCTTCACCTCAGGGAGGAGGGCAGCTGAGCTTCCTGTGGCACGCGTGGCAGGCTGGCACGGCGGCTGGCAGGTGCTCCCAGCGGGCACAGCCTCGCCTCGCCTCGCCACCCACACCCCGCCACCACAACAATCCACGTCTAAAAATATTGAGTTCATCTGCCGAACGGGACGTCGCCAAACAAGGAGTAGTGGTGTGGCGCGGCTCTCGGACCGTATTATTGTGGCGGCCGAGTCGCCCACGCGAGCTCACCGGGCACTTCGCGCGGGAATTCACCCGAGCGATGGGAGCCCATCCCCTGCGGGGGTTCGGTGGCCGGGCGCGGAGGCATTTCCCGAGCGACAACCTCCCTCCCTCGCCCGCACCGCGTTTATCCTGCGACGCGTGCGTGCCTCTGTGTGGCCAGAAGCGTATCTAGGGTATGGCAGGTATGGCACGTGCCCCGGGCGCCACTTAGCAGTTTCTATTAAAGTCAGACAAGCCATCCTCGGATTGTGAGTTTTTTTTTTCTTCTTCAGAAATACGATCTGTCTTTGATTGTCATGGGGTGAGAAGCACTGGGATGGTCAGCTTATTAAACCACTTGTATTTTTGTAGTAATAATAATAGAATTTTAGAGAGCACCTTTTTTTAGCTGATATTATGGTAAAGTTATCTAAAAGATGGGTGTCAGATGTTTGTACAGGGGCGCAATTTTAGTGCTTGCCATAGGCGCTATTTTCCGTAGATACGCCACTGTGTTTGGCAGACAAGTTGGAACGTTGCTTTGTGTCGCTGTGGATGGGAGTGTAAGAGATCGGAGTCACGGTGTTAGAGGTAGGGGTCGCAATGTTAGCGGTAGGAGTCACAGTACTAGAGGTAAGAGTCGGTGTTAGAGATAAGAGTCACAGTGTTAGAGGTAGGAGTCGGTGTTAGAAATGTGAGTCAGAGTATTAAAGGTAGGAGTCATTGTTAGAAATAGCAGCCAGTTTTACAGACAGGAGCCAGCGTTAGAGACGGGAGCCAGTGTTAGAAATAGGAGCTAGTGTTAGAAATAGCAGCCAGTTTTAGAGACAGGAGCCAGCGTTAGAGACAGGAGCCAGCGTTAGAGACATGAGCCAGTGTTCTATGGCAGGAATCCCGCATCCAGAGCTCGCAAGCTGGGCATTTTCTGCCGTAGTTAATCATACAAATTACACATCTATGTAAACATCTGCAAACATCACGCGTGGCACAGCCACAGCCACTCAGAGCAAAGGCCCTTTGAGCCATAAAGTCTGGTAACCCGGGCGACAACACGAACGGAAAACCGGCTTCCACATTCATTCGGAAAGAGTTGCGACCGGAGTCACGACCTGTCAATTATTAACCCGACTTGGCACGTCGCTCAGACCACAGTACATTCATCCATTGTCGGAAACTGCTTAATCCTGTACAGAGGGTCGCGCTGAGCCCGGAGCACTATCCCGGCAGACACAGAGCGCAAGGAAGGGGTTATACCCAGGATGGGACGCAAGTCCATCACAGGGCACCGGGAGCAATTTAGTCCGTAGGCCAATTAGCATATGCAGCAGCATGGCTTTGGACTGTGGGAGGAAACCGGAGTGGCCGGCAAAAACCCACGCGGACACGGGGAGAGAACGTGCAAACTCCAAGCAGAAAGGCCCCCCCCCGAGCCGAGATTCGAACCCGGGTCCTTCTTGCTGTGAGGCGGCAGCGTTACTCACCGCACCACCGTACCACGCTGGTGTTGGTAGCCGTGAGCGGGAATCGAACTCGGGTCATAGCCAGGTTTGTAGCCCAGCGTAGCGCGCAAACCACTGGCTACCGCTCCCCACAAGACCCAGGTGCCCGACCGAGATGACTGGCTGGGGTCAAACGTCCACCCACCATCCCCCTGGTTACACCACGTTCACCCCCCCCTTCCTCTGGTAGCAGTCGCCGGCTCGTTTTTTCCACCAATCCCGTTGAAGACAGCTCGGGGGCGAAGTCCATCGCGGGTACAAACACGCGACGTACGTGACCTAACGCTGGGAACGGCGTGTGCTACCGCCGGGCGCCACACTCACACGCTACCATCCATCCATCCGTTGTCACGTACCGCTTGATCCTGCACAGGGTCGCGGTGAGCCGCGAGCCTATGCCGGCAGAGGGGATCAAGGTAGAAGCGTTCACGTCGCGATCCCTGTCAAGTAATACTAGGCATTACCTGCGAATTCTACCAAACACTTCGAAGCCATGGAGATGAAAGACAACGATGTCCAGGACGCTCAACAGATGCCAGAAGCCTCCTCAGTCTGGAGCAAGAAGAGAGGCCAATGCCCGCCAGCCTTTAAGGCCAGCACCGACTATTATATCTCTAAATGTCGAAGGGCTGTCTGCAACTTGAGAAGAACTTGTTACAATGGGGAAACCGTCATATTAACCATCACGCTTCGACGAATCGAATCGAATTTGAAAAAAGCGACCGGCGCCCGGGACGCCTTACCTTGGCGACGAAACGGCGACCTTGGGCCCAGCTCCGTCGAGAGGGGCCGCGTAAAAGGCCGTAAAAGCCCCCCGCCCACCTGGTCACCTTGCGAGGACCGTGCCGCCACGCTCCAAAGTCTACTCGCGGCGAGACAGCGAGCGACTTCTCGCTGCCCGTGGGAGTAAAAAATGTCTCAAATCGTCGGACGCCTTAAGTCAACTTGACGCTTCGTCTAAGATGACGGGCGATCGTAAATGCCGGTGGAGAGTGCGGTGGTGAGGGTTAGTTAGGTGCCACCGCTCCGGCCGTTGTCTCGCGTCTGGCTCAGAGTGGCGTCGCTCGAGACGCTTGCCAGGTTAAA
>JAZEWU010000055.1:2766900-2778090 GCA_036362915.1 Geotria australis | reverse complement strand
TCGTCACTGGTTAGTGGAGGTTAGTGGCCGTGAGTTGGAATCGAACTCGGGGTCGTAGCCTGGTTCGTAGCGCAGCGTGCTAACCGCTGCACCACCGCTCCCAACACACACAAACGCACGGAGCGTCCACCCAGGGTAAACACCGGTGCAGGGCGGCGGCAGCTGTCACGCGAGAGGCCGGGTCACGCGGGCACGGGACGCTCCCAGTACACCGGGGGTCCTGCCGCAGGCGGATCCATTCCCGCCTCTAACGCTGGCTCCTGTCACGAACGCTGGTTCCTGTCGATAACGCTGGCTCCTGTCTCTAACGCTGATTCCTGTCTCTAACGCTGGCGCCGGTCTCTAACGCTGGCTGCGGTCGATAACGCTGGCTGCGGTCGATAACGCTGGCTGCCGTCTCTAACGCTGGGGTCCTGTCTCTAACGCTGGCTCCCATCACTAATTCGGGTGTCTATGGAGCGGTGGGTTTCCTCTGGGTTGTTAAAACAAAAAAAGAGGCTACACAGCTCAAGGGTTCCTTCCAGCTTAGACGGCAGGGTGGCGCCCTGTGATGGACTGGCGTCCCGTAAGGGGTATAGCCCTGTCTTGCGCCCTGTGTCTGCCGGGATAGGCTCCGGCTCACCGCAACCCTGTACAGGATTACGCGGTTTCTGACAATAATAATAAAACAACGCTTTATTTATATCGCGTGCCACATATTAATTCAACGTCGAATGTATGAATTCGACGAGAGAACGACCCAGAGGCGCGAGGAAACCGCAGAGAGGCGGAGGAGGCAGCCAGGCGGTTTGCCGGCGCCAACATATTGTGCAGCGCTTTGTGACCCTCGGGTGAAAGGCGCTATATAAAATGCTATATTATATATTATATTATATATTGCCACACACTTCTTCCTATATATTATGATGTTATCGGCCAATTAATGAATCAGTTTTTTTAAGTTGTCTGAAGAAACCGGAGAACCCGGAGGAAACCCACGCAGAACACAAACTCTACACAGAAAGGCGCCTGAGGCGGCAATTGAACCACCTCGGGGCAAGACCATTCTTTCCGTGAGGCGCGATAAAAATAATAATAATAGCGTGTTATATAGCGCCTTTCACCCGAGGGTCACAGAGCGCTGCACAAGGGCCGCGGAGAGAACGGCATGTCAACAACGACAGCCAAAACAATACTAATAAAAAAAAACAAAGCAACAAAAATTAAATGATTAAGGCTGCTTCGAATACACTGAAAGGCCGTGAAACTGGCAATCTTAAGAGTGGCAAAAATCTGATGAGTAATTATTATTAATGACACAGGGGGGGTCAAGGTAGAAGCGTTCACGTCGCGATCCCTGGCAAGTAATACTTGGTATTACCTGCAAATTCTACCAAACACTTCGAAGCCGAGGAGCTGAAAGACAACGATGTCCAGAAGCTCAACAGATGCCAGAAGCCCCTCAGTCTGGAGCAAGAAGAGAGACCAGTGCCCGCCTTTAAGGCCAGTACTGACTATATATCTCTAAACGTTGAAGGGCTGTCTGCGACTAAACGAGAACTTGTTGCAATGGGGAAACTGTCACGTAACCATCACGCTGCAAGGGATCGAATCGATGGCGCAGGGCGGACGCCACGCAGACCCGCATGTGAAGCGGCGACCCTTGGACTTGACAGACGCTCAAAAGACCCAGTCTTCCTCCCAATTGCCCCCTCACGATAGGGATGACAAACAGACGGGGTGAGCGGCTCGCGTGCCTGGCAGCACGCCCCACGTCACTCACTCATTCATTCTCAGAAACCCCCGCTTAATCCTGCGCAGGGTCGCAGGGCAGGGGAACGCCGAGGATGGGGCGCCAGTCCATCGCAGGGCGCCTGGGGAAATTTTTAGTCAGTACGCCAATTAACCTGGCAGCGTGTCTTTGGACGGTGGGAGGAAACCGGAGTGCCTGGCGAAAACCCACGTGGACACGGGGGGAGAACATGCAAACTCCACGCAGAAAGGGCCCCCGAGCCGGGATTCGAACCCGGGACCTTCTTGCTGCGAGGCGGCGGCGCTACTCACCGCTACGCCACCGTGGTGGGGTGGGTCATCATTTAATTTGACCCGGTGCCCCAGAATCTCGAGAAGAAACCAGACTCCAGTTTTGGACGCAAAAGCTTGAGAGTGACCCTCCTCCAACTGGCATGGGAATCCCCCCCTGCTGAAGACCTTCCACCTGGCTCAGAAGCACCGTGGATTCAGTGGAAGACACTCAACCGCCTGAGATCTAGAACGGGACGATCAAAAGCTGCTTTGGTCAGATGGGACTACAAGACCGGCCCAACCACCTGTGAATAATAATAATTATAATAATTTTACATTTATAACGCGCACATATTAATTCACTGTCGAAGGTACTCATTCGACGAGAGAACGACGACTCAGAGGCGTAGCGAGGAAACCGCAGAGAGGCGGAGGAGGCAACCAGGCGGTGTTACCGGCGCCATATTGCCACACACTGCTTCCTATATATTATGACGTTATCGGCCAAATAATTAATTCACGTGGAGAAGCAGACCGTAACTACGGAGCACTGCCTTGTCTGCACTCTACTACCCAACCTCCGCAGCTCAAAATACCAAAGAACCGAGTAGAGAAATGCAAAGAACCGCGTAGAGAAACGGGAAACTGTCATATAACCATCACGCTTACGAAGAATCGAAAAGAATCAGAATCGCTAAGACAGTCTCCCTGGCTGTGGGACAGAGTGGGTCGGGGTGAGGGGGAGCACCCGAGGCCTTTCGAAGGAATGTCGCCGAACGGAAGGCGGCACAAAGCGGCGCAATCTCTGAACGCTGCGTCTCGGATGTGGGGTGGCCCAGGTCCAAACCTCCCGGGCACCCCCTCCTGCCGCCTCTCACGGGGGAAACCGTTACGAAACAAAACGACGGTTTAGGCCGCGGGGGTCAGTTTCGGGGAACGACCCTGGTTTTTTACTCGAAACCTCAGAGCGTTCTGAGGATGCCTCCGACGTCGCAAGGCGAAACGTCTCTGGAGGAGAGAGCGGGGGAAGCACTCAAAACTACGATTCCATCCATCCATCCATTTTCTGAAACCGCTTAATCCTGCACAGGGTCGCGACGAGCCGGAGCCTATCCCGGCAGACACAGGGCGCAAGGCAGGGGAACGCCGAGGATGGGACGCCAGTCCATCGCAGGTTTAACTGAATATTGATTGATTTATTTGCCCTGTGATGGATTGGCGTCCCATCCGGGGTATAGCCCTGCCTTGCGCCCTGTGTCTGCCGGGATAGGCTCCGGCTCACCGCGACCCTGTACAGGATTACGCGGTTTCTGATAATGACATGACAAGACATGATTTATTTATTTGGTCAATTACGTGCAATTCTGCGTGTTAACGTTATTTGTTTTGGTTCTGTTTGGTTAATGTTATTTTTTATATAGAATATATGAGGTTTTAACCTTTCTGGCAATTAATAAAAGTGCTAGAAAGGGTAAAACCTCATATATTCTAATTTGTTTGTATATTTTTCATATTTTGTTTTGTCAATTCCCGTTTTTCTTGACCTCGGGAAAGCGTGACCTTTCCAACTAATAATAATAATTTTACATTTATAACGCGCGGCACATATTCATTCAATGTCCAAGGTATTCATCGACGAGAGAACGACTCGGAGGCGTAGCGAGGAAAGCGCAGAGAGGCGGAGGAGGCAGCTCGGCGGTTTGCCGGCGCCATATTGCCACACTGCTTCCTATATATTATGATGTTATCGGCCAACTAATTAACGAGTGGTTTTTTTTACAACTCACGGTTGACCACGACGCGACGCGAAACACAATCTACACACGTTTGTAAAGTAACGTTTCCTCATTTGCCATTTCATCAGAAAGGTCTCCACGCGAGCTGAACGACAACGATGTCCAGAAGCTGACCATCGTGCTTCGAAGAATCGCAAAGAAGAAGAATCAGGATTTCGAAAACGGGACGCCAACCCACGTGGCATTTGGGATTGCCCCACAGAGTACAGTGGCGTACTCTGCGCAGCTCATCACGGCACCTACTCCACACACACCGCGTTCGCGTACAACCTTCGCACAACGCCGATTCTCGGTCGCGGCACCCACAACCCGGAACAGCCTGCCACACACCTATTGCGTCAAACACAGTCCCCCACAGCCTTCAAAAATCTCTTAAAAAATCACCTCTTCACCGACTCACAACAAACCGACAGAGCAGGGGTGTCTCCGCGCCTCCGAATCAACGGGTGCAACGCGCCCGGAGAAAATGCGCCACGCGTTATTACAAAAGTAGATTATTATTATGTTATACGATACAGTACCCGCGTGGACTTGTTGTTCGGAGAAAAATGTCACGTGTTTCTCAACCACCTAGAGGCAAAGATCCCCCGTGTAGCCTTAACAGACTGAAGAGGCAAGTACGGTTAGCGAGTAGCACCTATGAAGGCCGACACGGCACACGAGGAGGTGGGTCACCAGCACCACGCCCGGCCGCCTTTATCTCCCTAGTGGCAATGTTTACAAACCGCACTAGGTACTTATTTGAGGCTGAGTCGACCTTGACGAGAGCCAGGACCGGTTCAAAAAATCAACACTGGTGTTGGCTGTGAGCGGGATTCGAACTCGGGTCGCAAGGTTTGTAGCCCAGCGCGCTAACCACTGAGCTACCGCTCACCACTAAATAACAACATTCAACACGTGCAACCAGAACCCGCGATACAACTGGGTGGGTGGATGGGTGGGTGGATGGGTTGGTGGGTGGGTGGTTGATTGGTTGAGTGAATGGGTAGGCAGATGGCCGGGTGGGTGAGTGGCTGGGTGGATGGATGCATGAGTGGGTGGGTGTGTGATTGAGTGGATGGGTGGGTGGATGAGTGAGTGGGTGGATGGATGAATGGATTGGTGGGTGTGTGGATGAGTGGGTGGGTGGATGAGCGGGTGGGTGTGTGTGAATGAGTGAATGTATAGGTGTATCGATAGGTGAATGTGTGCGTAAATGAGTGTGTATGTGTGACCTTCATAGGTGCTCGCTAACGGCACTTGCCCCAACAGTCTGTCAAGGCTATACGGGGGATCTTTATCTTTGTGTGTGTGGCCTCAAGGTCCACCTGGCCTGGCAGAGGCGCCGTGGTGACGTCACCGCCACTTAGCGGCGAACGGCGGCTGTTGTTCTAAGTATGGCCGGTAGGTAGAGCGGTACGCGTGTACGTGCGGCTGACCGAGTGTGTGCGCCTGTCGCGTTGTCGACATGCCGTTCTCTCCGCTGCACCTTGTGCGGCGCTTTGTGACCCTCGGGTGAAAGCCGCTATATAAAATACCACCATTACGTGCGTGTGCGTGTACGTGTGTGATCGTGTGACATCCTCCGCCGACACACCTGCCCGCGCGTAGACCAACCACCGCTGCCTCGCAGCCCGCAGCCGCTCACGCTCGGAGCTCCTGCGCCGATTCATCGCGACGGATCGGGCCCGAAGTACCCCCCGGCAGTGATCAATCCCCGGCCGCTCAACAACGCCGCTCTCGCGAAACCCCGGCAGAGATACGGGGGGGTGTGACGCCCGCACGTTGGGCGCGGGTGCGACCAGACAAGGGAAGCGGCCAGGGAGTGTTTCGAGCTGAGCGAGCCGGTCGAGAATAGTTTTTACGCTACATTACTCAGTTACTAAATCGCGGCTTCCGCGCGCGTTTACAAACTGCAAGGCTGGGACACGTCGAGCAAGGGGGGTGGGGGTGGGGAACTTGGAGATCAGCTCGTAAACCGCAAACACGTTGAGTTCTGTTTTCATTCATTCATTGTCAGAGACCGCTTAAGTCTGTACAAAGTCACGGCAGACGCAGGAAGCAAGGGTATATATCTCCTAGAAAGAGAACTGAGATCAGCCAACAAATATCTATTGATTGTTCCAGAGTCTAGACTTAGACCAAAAGGGAGACCTTGCCTCACTGTTCGGGCTCCTAGGCTCTGGAACAGTCTCCCTGACAAGATAAAAGCTGCCAAGTCTGTGTCTTCTTTTAAAACCATGTTGAAAACTCACTTTTATACTTTAGCCTTTAGTTGAGTTATTTTTGACATATTACGATTGAATTTTGTGTCATCGCTTTATTCTGTTTCTACCATGTTTATTTATGCCAACTGTAAAGCACCTTGAGCTGTTTGCATGATAGGTGCTATATAAATACATTCATTCATTCATTTTCAGAAACCGCTTAATCCTGTACAGGGTCGCGGTGAGCCGGAGCCTATCCCGGCAGACATAGGGCGCAAGGCATGGCTTATACCAAGGACGGGACGCCAGTCCATCACAGGGCACCGGGGGCAATTTAGTCCGCAGGCCAATTAAGCTATGTAATAATAACAGCATTTTATAGAGCGCCTTTCACCCGAGGGTCAAGGTTGGGGACCAAGGTAGAAGCGTTCACGTCGCGATCCCTGTCAAGTAATACTTGGTATTACCTGCAAATTCTACCAAACACTTCGAAGCCGAGGAGCTGATAGTGACTCATCCAAAACCTTTTTTCCACACACAAAGCTGGCATTTAACATATTTCCTGACTGCATTTTTTGTATATTAGAGATGTAAGAATCCGTTGGATCCATATCTTTGGAAAGTAGGTATTGGAAATGTGTGCTTGAGCAAAAACTTTTTTTGGTGGCCTATGAACATTGCTGGAAAATATGACAAACCTCGATTAATTTTCAGGACCAGTTCCCAACAATTTCAGATGATAAACTGAAGGACCTGGACCAAAAGATTGCAGAGATCAATAAGGTATCAAAGGAGAGTCAGCAATCGTGCAAAGAGCTGGACACAGGTTATGGCTACTGATCCATTGCCTTAGTGCACCACTGAGTAGTCCCTGAAAGGTGTGTGCAGCGCATGTGCACTTCAGGGGAAATATTATACGTCTGGTTGGAATGCTTTCGTGACCGATATTATCCAAAGTGTTTTCCGCGTCTGCTTGGGTACATCTGTTCCCTCCTTCATTGTTGTAATAATAATAGCATTTTATAGAGCGCCTTTCACATAATTATTATTACTATTTTCCTGTTGTCTTTATGTCCTATTTCCTATAATTTATCGCTTTTGCTTGACTTTAAGTTAATCTGTCTTGATGTTATTGACATGCCGCTCTCTCCGCAGCTCTGTGCAGCGCTTTGTGACCCTCGGGTGAAAGGCGCTCTATAAATGCTATTATTATTAAAGACAACGATGTCCAGAAGCTCAACAGATGCCAGAAGCCCCAGATGCCAGCACTGACTATTATATCTCTAAATGTTGAAGGGCTGTCTGCAACTAAACAAGAACTTGTTGCAATGGGAAACTGCCATATAACCATCACGCTTCGAAGAATCGAATCGAATTAGAATTAAATGCTGTTCTCACGGGTGCCGTGATGTTGTGGGTGACTGAGCGAGGAGGGGTTGATTGTTTATTGAAAACGTCCAGACAGACGGCTCGCAAAGGGTGTCAGACGGTCATTATGCGAGTGTGTCAAATACACTGGCTGCTCGGAAAAGTTGCGGCTCCTTCTCAGCGAATGGGGTACACACACGAGTGTGATCCACTGCTGGATGAGCGCCTACCCCATTCTCGGTTATTTGCTTCCCTCTCGGTTATTTGGTCTCCCCGTTGTTAACATGTCGTTCTCGCCACAGCCCTGTGCAGCGCTTTGTGACCCTCGGGTGAAAGGTGCTCTATAATGCTATTAATATTATTAACGCGAATAGAATTATTATTATTTTCCTGTTGTCTTTATGTCCTATAATTTATCGCTATTGCTTGACTCTCGGTTAATCTGTCTTGATGTTATTGACATGCCGTTCTCTCCACAGCCTTGTGCAGTGCTTTGTGACCCTCGGGTGAAAGGCGCTCTATAAAGGCTATTATTATTATAGTACAGATCTTCTTTGCGATTCTTCGAAGCACGATGGTCAGCCTCTGGACATCGTTGTCTTTCAGCTCGGCCTCGAAGTGTTTGGTAGAATTTGCAGGCAATACCAAGTATTACCTGACAGGAATCGCGACGTGAACGCTTCTACCTTGACCCCCATAGTACAGATGTCTATATGGGTATCTATTGCTTAGTACAGATTGTTGAGTAGGTTTATATTACATAATAATAATAGCATTTTATATAGCGCCTTTCACCCGAGGGTCGGGGGTCAAGGTAGAAGCGTTCACGTCGCGATCCCTGTCAGGTAATACTTGGTATTGCCTGCGAATTCTACCAAACACTTCGAAGCCAAGCTGAAAGACAACGATGTCCAGAAGCTGCCCATCGTGCTTCGAAGAATCGCAAAGAAGAAGAAGACCCGAGGGTCACAAAGCGCTGCACAAGGGCCGCGAAGAGAACGGCATGTCAACAACGAAAGAAAAAAACAACCAATAAAAACAAAAGCAACAAAAAATAAATGATTAAGGTTGCTTCGAATATACTGAAAGGTCATGAAACTGGCAATCTTAAAAGCAGCAAAAATCTGCCAGCATCCCCTAAGATGGCCTTGTCTGTGCTCTACTACCCAACCTCTGCAGCTCAAAAGACCTTGCGGAGTTCAATGAAAATGCAAGGGGCTGTGTAAGAAAATGGGAAACTGTAATTTAACATCGCGCTTCGAAGAATCGCAAAGAAGAAGACTTCCTTAAAGACAAACACGGAGGGAGACAGGGAGGGAGGGTGAGCGACAGGGGGAGACACAGGGACACAGAGACAGGAAGACAGAGAGACAGACACGACGGGGAAACAACGCCAATCCAAATCAAACAATCAACGTTGAAGCACAAGAAGCAAACAAACAAAGACACACGCAACACAGAACGATATCACACGAATCTAGAGTCACATACAGAACCGTGGATTCACAGATCTGTATAGATTCACACAGAGACCCACAGACTCACAGGGAGAGACTGAGATAATAATAATAATAATAGCATTTATATAGCGCCTTTCACCCGAGATCGCTCAGTGACACGGCTATCCCGCAATAACAACCTCCGAAGAGCAACCATCACGAATCGAGCCGTGACAAACCTACACTCCGTACGTTGCAGACATCACCATCATCATCACAACAACAAGGAGTCTTAGTCTATCGTCAACAATCCGCTTGTTTGTTGCGTCGCAGGAGTCCCGTAATGAGCTTGCAAGCTCACTGGGTATTTGTCTGCTGTAATAATAAACATCTATCCATCTTAGATAGGGAACAGATAGTCGCAGTTCAAGAAGGTCCCGAATTCGAATCTCGGCTTGGCTGCCCTTTCTGCGTGGAGTTTGCGTGTTCTCCCCGTGTCCGCGTGGGTTTTCACCACCGGGCACTCCGGTTTCCTCCAACCGTCCAAAGACACGCTGCCAGGTTAATTGGCCTACCGAGTAAATTTCCCCGGGTGCCCTGCGATGAGATGGCGTCCCGTCCTCGGTATACCCCTGCCTCGCGCACTGTGTCTGCCGGGATAGGCTCCGGCTCACCGCGAACCCTGTACAGGATTAAGCGGTTTCTGAAAATGTATGGATGGTCGCGGCTCGTTACCTGCGTCGCTGCCGTAGCCGTCGTGGAGGCCGCACAGCATCGTCTTCAACGCGCGAGCAGTGACCGCGCGCACGCGCTCGCTGAGCGAGCGGCCCAGCGGACTCGGCGCTGCGGGCTCAAGGCGCTCCATTCCCGGCCGGGCTGGGCTGCCTGACCACCCCCCCATCCCGTGGTCCTCGCGCTAAATTACAAACACCTTGACGCTACAGTCGGAACAGGTCCCGAATCGGTTGTAGAGACCTCGGTTTTTTTGCCGATTATAAGACGAAACCCCTCCCCAGTCCCACCACTCAGACCGTGGCACCCTGGCGGCACTGCCAACGAGCAGGATGGCAAGCCGCGAGTCCACAGCTCGGATTGTAAACAAAAAAAAAGTTGCTGATTTTCCGTTCTCTATCGTTGTTGGCGTGCCGTTCTCTCCGCAGCCCTGTGAAGCGCTTCGTGACCCTCGGGTGAAAGGCGCTCTATAAACGCTATTACTATTATTATTAAAGCTTTTGCTTTTTAATCGCGATAGGCGGAGGAAAGGTGCGTCTTATAATCCGGCAAAGAATGCGACGGCGTCAGAATTTCTTCACGGCGACGGCGAAAGGTCCAGCTACGACGGTAGTCCACGGGGTAGGTCCGTTCCGAGCGCCCATGCCGGTTGTTGTATTTATGTCAACGCATTCATGGTACACGGAGTATGTGTGTGTGTAGTTATGTGTGTCGAACTCAAATGAAGAGCCGCTGTGATGAGAACTGCCCAGGCGACAATGCGAAGCCGTCTCACATCCCGACGAGTTATCCAGTGGGATTGACCGCGCAGCGTTAATCATAAACAGCCACAGAGCTTAGGGTTTCCCCGTCTCCCCATTGTGGCCGGGGAGCGTCACCCACCCAAGCACCCACCCCCACCCAACATCGCCCACCCCACATCACCCACCCATCATAATAATAATAATCAATCCATCCATTTTCTAAACCGCTTGTCCTGGTGAGGGGTCTCGGTAATAATAATTTGACATTTATAACGCGTGGCACGTATTCAATCACCGTCGAAGGTACTCATTCGACGAGAGAACGACTCAGAGGCGTAGCGATGAAAGCGCAGAGAGGCGGAGGAGGAGGCAGCCAGGCGCGTTTGCCGGCGCCATATTGCCACACACTGCTTCCTATATAGTATTATGTTATCGGACAAACAATTAATGAGTGTTTTTTTTAAGTTGTAGGAGGAAACCGGAGAACCACGCAGAACAGGGGGAGAACACACAAACTCCACACAGAAAGGCGACCGAGCCGAGATTCGAACCGGGGAGATTCTTGCTGTGAGGCGTAGAAGTTACCAATGCGCCACCCCACCCACCATCACCCACCCACTCTTCCCGAGTCGCCCAGTCTCCCCGAGCAAAGCCAGCAGGATCCCCCGCTGCGTCTCGGCAATCCGTCTCGTTGTTATTATTATTATCACGACCACTATAGTGACACAAATAACTTGTTGTTCTGTATCGTTGCGTAATGCGTGATAATGTTTCCAGCCACGCGGATCCGATGACCCTCGATTGAAAGTACGCCACAAAGATCAACATCAGATGTTTGAACTCGTAGGCTTTCATGACCGATGTTAGTCATAGTGAGGCTCTGTTTATGAGTTTAGGGGACTTTCCGAGTCCCCCGATGATG
>JAZEWU010000055.1:2745362-2757413 GCA_036362915.1 Geotria australis | reverse complement strand
CGAGGTCACAACGACGCGAGGTCTATCCTTGTGACAGAAAAGCCCCCCGAGCCAGGATTCGAACCCGGGGCCTTCTTGAGTTAGCGGTGAGTTAGCGGCGCTAACTCACTGCGCCACCGCGCGGCCCATGTTAATTATTACGGCAGAAAAAATGCCTTAGGTGATGCGGTGGAGGAACGGGCAGGAGTGGTGGGAGTGGTGATAGTGGTGGGGCGGTAGCCCAGTGGTTAGCGCTATGCTGGGCTACAAACCTGGCAATCACCCGAGTTCGAATCCCGCTCACGGCCAACACCGGTGACGATTTTCTGAACCGGTCCTGGGCCTCCCCTAGGTCCACTCAGCCTCGAGTGAGTACCTAGTGCAGTGTGTAAACATTGTCACTCGGGAGACAAAGGCGGCCGGGCGTGGTGCCGGTCACCCACCCCCTCGTGCGCCGTGTCGACCTTCATAGGTGCTCGCTAACGGCACTTTTGCCCCTACAGTCTGTTAAGGCTACACGGGGGAGATATTTGTCTTGTTTGTTTGCGAGCGGTGGTGCGGGAGGAGTGGTGGGAGCGGTGTCGGGGGGGCAGCGCGCGCGCGCCGGCACCTTGCGCCTCTTGGTGTCGGGCGTGCCTGTGGGGGTGCACGGCGCGCTGAGCGCCTGCTCGATGTCCAGGTCGAGCTGGTCGAGCTTCTTCATGAGCAGCGCCATCGAGTCCTGCCTCGAGAACGCGCGGCCCGCTCGCTCATCCTGCACCGGACAGACACCGTCGACAACGCGGCGTCGTTTGAAACTTCAGCGTCGTCACCGCCAATGGACGCATCAACGGGAGACGACAGCGATGCCATTTGTTCGGGACGCACACACACATACACTCACGCGGACTCACACACGCGCTCGCGCGTTGACGGAACGCGATGACATCTTCAAGTCACGGGACAAGCCGAGATAGTGCGGCCATTGTGGCGGTTCGCGATTACACGTCACTTACGAACCCCGCCCGAATGGGTTCACCTCCCGGTTAGACAGACAGATGTTTGTTATTACAGAAGGAAATAGCCAGCAGTGGTAACATCTGCGCCTCACAGAAAGAATGGTCTGGCCCGAGCAGGTTCGATTCCCGCCTTGGGCGCCTAACTGTGTGGAGTTTGTGTGTTCTGCGTGGGTTTCCTCCGGGGTTTTCCGGTTTCCTCCCGTAATGTAAAAAAATACTCATTAATTTATTGACCGATAACATCCTAATATATAGGAAGCAGTGTGTGGCAATATGGCGCCGACAAACCGCCTGGCGGCCTCCTCCGCCTCTCTGTGCTTTCCTCGCGCCTCTGAGTCGTTCTCTGGTCGAATGAGTACCTTCGACATTGAATGAATATGTGCGCGTTATAAATGTTAAAACTAAATTAAAGATTCAGACAGACCTATGGGCTTATACAGAGACCCATAGAGAGTAGTACGACAGGATGCTCCTTTGCGATGAAATGCTCCGGAAGTAGAGGCGTGGCCTGCCCCCCACACTATATACGGGAGCGTCCGTGCCGTGGTTCCGCCTTTCCAAGCCCTGATGAAGCTGAATGGTAGTCTCAGCGAAACGTCGGTATCATCTTTTAAGGTAAGTGCTGTATGTGCTCGCTAGTTTGCTCCAACATATTGACGGGTACACTACAGTTACATACTTTTTCATATGACCTAAACTCACAAACAGAGCTTCACTAACCCAAACCGTAACCCAAACCCTAGCGCTTTTTTTTATTTGGCGGCGATCCGTAATCGTGTACATCGAATGTGCGGAAGCGATTCCATCGTGACGTCAAGCCTAATTAAGCGATTCGATCGTCACGGCAAGCTTAATTCCCCTCCTGACGTAAGGACGTCAATCCATGACGCAAGCACGTTGCACCATGACGCAAGCAAATTAATCGCCGACGCAAGCACGTCCTTCCCTCCGATTGGTGCGGAGCATTTCGTCGCAAAGGAGCATCCTGTCGTACTACAGCCGCACAGAGACCCGCGGCGTCACGACGACGGTAACAAAACACGCCGACGTCACGCGCGTTTGCTATCGGGACGATCGCACGATTCCGTCGCAGCGGGCAGACTCGGCGCGTCAGGACTTGTTTGTCTCGATACCGATCGCTGAGTGGCGGCGGCCGCAATGCCGGCGAGGTATGCGTGGGTTCCGCGCGCTGAGCGCCGTGTGTTGAATGGATGCCTGTGTGCGTAATAATAATAATAATAGCGTTTTATATAGCGCCTTTCACCCGAGGGTCACAAAGCGCTGCACAAGGGCCGCGAAGAGAACGGCATGTCAACAATGAAAAATAAAATAAAAGCCAAAGGAACAAAACAAATGTATTAAGGCTACTTCGAATATACTGAAAGGTCGTGAAACTGGCAATCTTAAGAGCGGCAAAAATCTGCCAGCGTCCCCTAAGATGTGGTACAGTGGTCCCTCGCTTTACGATGGCCTCACAATACGATGAAATAACTTTTATGATATACGCCCTATAGGAACATCGGTATCACATTACACACGCACACATACAGAGATTAATTCGATTCGATTCTTCGAAGCGTGATGGTTAAATGACAGTTTCTCATTGCAACAAGTTCTTCTTTAGTTGCAGACAGCCCTTCAACATTTAGAGATAGAACAGTGCCGGCCTTAAAGGTGGGTATTGGCCTCTCTTCTTGCTCCAGACTGAGGGGATTCTGGCGTCTGTTGACCTTCTGGACATCGTTGTCTTTCAGTTCCATGGCTTCGAAGTGTTTGGTAGAATTTGCAGGTAAATACCAAGTATTACTTGACAGGGATCGCGACGTGAACGCTTCTGCCTTGATCCCAGAGATTAATACAGATAATACACACACAGATACACATAAACACAGATACAGTGGTCCCTCGCTTTACAATGGCCTCAAAAACGATGAAATCACATTACACACACACAGAGATACAAACAGATAACACACAACAACAACCGCCATTCTCCACTAAGTGGCGGTGACGTCACCACGGCGCCTGTACCAGGGCCATATGCACCTTGCGGCCACGTGAAACTGTCGAAGGCTCGCCGACACACAGATACAGTGGTCCCTCGCTTTACGATGGTGTTTTAAGACCTTAACACTTGTGTTATTACCAGAAAGGCTGATAAAACCTTGCGTCTGTTAACGTACATAGGATGCATGCATCGCCTACGGTTTCTATTCTCGTGGGACACCCTGTACATCATTATGCTGGAGACTGCAGATGGAACTGTGCCAATGAAACGGCGTTGCAGGGGCGGAGGGGAGGGTTATTCTGGAAGAAGCAGTCGATGCAATAAGGCCTCTACTCGCGTGCGTGGGAGGCAATGACGAGATGACCATTCTTCAGAAATTACAATCTCTCTTTAACCCTTTGATGCTTGCTGGGAAAAGTTTTGCGTCCTCTGTTTGGGCGGCAGGGTGGCGCAGTGGTGACATCTGCGCATCACGGAAAGAGGCGGTTCGATTCCCGCCTCGGTCGCCTTTCTGCGTGGAGTTTGTGTGTTCTCTCCCCCTGTTCTGCGTGGGTTTCCTCCGGGGTTCTCCGGTTTCCTCGCACAACTAAAAAAACACTCGTTAGTACATTTTCTGATAACATCATAATATATAGGAAGTAGTGTGTGACAATATGTTGGCGCCGGCAAACCGCCTGGCTGCCTCCTCCGCCTCTCTGCGCTTTCCCCACGCCTCGTTCTGTCGTCGAATGAATACCTCCGACATTGAACAAACATGTGCCACGCCGCGTTATAAATAAAAAAATATATAATCATTATTAGTTGATCTGCGGCAATTCCGTAAATAACTGAACGAGCTGCCCTGGAGCGTTCCGCCTGTCCTCGCCAAATCGCTGTGCGCATCACGCGCTTCGCTCGCCGCAGATTTAACACGGCTGGCGGTGGCGTGGCCGCGTGTGCGGGGTGTGTGTGCGCGTGTGGCCGTGGGGAGCCGTGGCCCAGGGGTTAGCGCGCTGGGCTACAAATCTGGCGACCCGAGATCGAATCACGCTCACGGCCACCAACACCCAGTGACGATTTTCTGAACCGGTCCTGGGCCTCCCCTAGGTCGACTCGGCCTCAAATTAGTACTTAGTGCGGTGTGTAAACATTGCCACTAGGGAGACAAAGGCGGCCGGGCGTGCTGCTGGTCACCCACCCCCGCGTGTGCCGTGTCGACCTTCATAGGTGCTCGCTAACGGCACTTGCCCCTACAGTCTGGTAATGCTATACGGGGGATCTTTGTCTTTGTGTGTGGCTGGGCCCAGCCACCGGATGCCAAAGGAACTTCTGTTTGGTCGGATAGAGAAGGGGGCTAAATGGGCACAGCACGGGCTGGAGAAGAGATGGACCGATGTGGCGCAGAAGGATATGGAGCTGATTGGACTCGCCGATGACCGGTACCAACGGAGTCAAGATCGACCTCTGCGGAGGAGGTTCGTGAAGGACGCTACTTGGGCAGTTGGAGGCAGTCGCCATCCAACAACAACAGAGGGCTTGCGGAGCGACGCACACAGCAACGAGCCGGGCGCCGGGCGGATAAAACTCAGCGATTTGGCACGATAGGGAGCAGAGGTGGTGCCCCAGCCAGTCATCTCAATCAAGCAGCCAGTGTCACCTGGGTTTGTGCCGTGACCTGTCGGCTAGCCTTCAACACCGGAACCCCGTTCGTGGCCGAGTCCGCCCTCCCTCCCTCCCTCGGCGTGTCGTCTCCACGGCGACGCTTCCTCCCGTGTTTTTGAAAAAGCGAAATATACGCACGAGCAACATACGCCCCCGGATTGGGCGTCTCTCCGTGCGGAGTGAGTAGCGCTACCGCCCCGCAGCGATCAGTTTCCCCGGTTCGATTCCCTGCTACGGTGGCCGCCCTTTCTGCGCGGAGTTAGCGTGTTCCCTCGCCGTGTCAGCGTGGGATGTCACCGGGTACTCCGGTTTCCTCCCAGAGCCCAAAGAGAAGTGACAAGTAAGGGTTTACCGTACTGAACCCAACGCTGCCGAAAGGTGTACACGCTCCCAGAGGGCTGTGTGGCTGACAGGTAGCGTCTGCCCAGTCGGGTCTGGTTTCCACAGCGCTCGCGGTCAGCTGACGGGTTGCGACCCGCCGGTTGAAAACCATCCATCCATCAATTGCCAGACAAGCCTAATCCTGTGAGCCGGAGACTCACACGACCCTGTGAGCCGGAGACTCACAGGGTCGCGGTGAGCCGGAGACTATCCCGGCTCGCCGTGAACCTCCAGTGTCGGCTAATACTTTCGTATTTTACGCGTCGGGAGACGACGGTGTTGCGAGCGACGCGATCCGTCGCCCCGTCTGTTTCGAATCGAGCCGCTGGCGCCGCGTCAAGATGGCTCTGGGCCCCAGCTGGCTCCCGCCGCCCGGGCGGCTGGCCGCGGAAGCGAGGATTCTGAAAGGTCTCGGGATTCCGCAAATTCTGCAGTTGTCCGCTCAAACGACGAACACGTGTGTTGGCGACGTTCGCGCCATTCTCGAAATATGACGCGCGCCGAACTTGCCCGAGCACGCGGGCCTGCCTGGCCGCCGGACCGCGCCATCTCGCGCGCGGAACGGGGGGGGGGTTGGGGGGTTTTACCTGCGCGGCACCGCCAGCCACGGAGCGTGGGTCAGAGGTGAAAGTAAGGTGGTACGGTCTGGCCGTACCGGTGAGAAAGTTGCCGAAAGATTTCGGTGGCGGTAGAGTCGATTTAACACGAAGGCTTTTCGTGACCAATGTTAAAATAATAATAATATATATACTGATTGATTAATTGCCCGATATCATCATGATATGCAGGACGCAGTTTGTGGCAAACCGCCTGGCTGCCCTCCTCCGCCTCTTTACGGTTTCCTCGCGCCGCTGAATCGTTCTCTCTCTGACTGAATACCTTTAAATTTGAACGAATATCTGCCAAGCGTTGTAAATCCAATTTATAATTACTATTAAACATATTCAGAACCCCGATGAATAAAAGATATCTTTAGTTCCACCGGCCGGGTGGATTTCCCGGCCAACATCACGCAGCGACGCTTGCTTCTCGCACCAACTCTGGACAGCTCATCCACCATCAGATGCTATTGTCAAGAACGCCCCGCCTAAAACTACGGTGCTCGCGTTGAACGCGCACACACAAGGCGACGCCGTTTCTCGATTACGATCGCGATGACGCGACGCGTACGTTTGCGATCGCGGGGATCGGAGCGGCGAGCGGCGGAGCGACCCCGCGGACTCACCGTGGCGGCGCTGGGCGAGCGGGGGTCGCGACCAGGCGTCACCGGCGGGCCGGGGCCACCGTCCTTATCTCCGGCGCGCTGCTCCGGTTTCTCCGCGTCGTCGGCGCACGGCTGGCCGCCATCGCCACTCACGCGGCGCTTGAGGGATCCGCTACCGCCGCCGCCGCCGCCGCCATCGCCGCCGTCACTCCGCGCGGCGAGCGGAGCGGGCGGACGGCGCTCGTGCGCTTCCCGCGTCTCGCGAGACGCTCCCGACCGCCGGTCCGGCTGCGGCGGCGGCGGCGGCGGCTCCGCCGCGACCACCTCCTCCGCCTCCTCGCCGTCACCGTCGTCGCCGCGCTCTCCGTTCAGGCAGCAGCCGGCCGCCTCCGACCGCTCGGTCCCGGCGGGGCCCGAGCCGGAACGCCCGCCGCGCTCGCCGCCTTCGTCGTCATCGTCGTCGTCGTCGATGTGCAGCACGCAGTCCATCGCGACGAACGGCAGGATCGGGCCGAGCGGCGTCTCCGGAGACTGGCAGGGCAGCCCGCTCTCTGCGCGCGCCTCCTCCGCGCCGGCACTGCCGCCCTCGCCCCAGCCGCCGCATACGAAGAGGCGCCGCCCCGGCTTTTGATCGCGCGGCGCCCTCGGAGTCGCGCCGGTCGGCGCGGGCGGCTGACTTTGGCGCGGCTCGCCGACGCGGTCGGCGCGCGAGGAAGGGTTGGGCGTCCCCGGGCCGGTCTTATCGCAGAGCGCGGCCCGCTCCGCGCCGCCGCTGGCTCGCGATGTTTTCATTCCACGCGCACCTCTCGCCTCCGCCATTGTGTCTCCGCGTGTCGGCAGCGCGGGCCGGAGCGCGTGACGGCGATGGGCCGATCGGTTTTTGTCGCGGTTATCGCTCGAACGGTGGGGGAGCAAAACCCGCGCCGAGTTGTATTTGATCGGTTTCCCCCGGCGTTGCGCGTGGGCGCTTGTCACGGCCGATTCTCTGGAACGATAACGCGGAACGCAGAAACGCGTTAATTTTCTCCGCGCGATCGCCACCTGCGATAATTCGAACGAGGTACGACGTGAAACACAAAACCGGTTTACAGTAACGATATCAAGGCGCCATGATCGCGCCCACCGGCGCAAGCGCACGGGGTCCCTGGCCCTCGATCAAAACACAACGGTGGCAGCGTCTAGAACAAGCAGACGTTGAGCCGGCGTTAACGTTTCCTGTTTAAACGGGGCGCCGCTCTCCAACACACCGGTGTGCTGAAGTAGCAAAGAACTGGCACGTTTTGTTCAAACCTTACTAACTGGGTGCGTCGGGTGGAGGCGGGTTTACGACACTTATTGTTTACATGGCTCAAGAAGGACGGTGGGAGGAAACCGGAGTGCCCGGCGAAAACCCACGCGGACACACGGGGAGAACATGCAAACTCCACACAGAAAGGCCCCCCCGAGGCCGGGATTCGAACCCGGGTCCTTCTTGCTGTGAGGCGGCAGCGCTACCCCACTACGCCACCGTGCCGCCCATAAATGTAAAATTATTATTATTATTATTATACCGAGTGGGAACGGTCCAGGCCAGTGAATGTGGAATGTAATCGGAATGTGCGGATTGACGGGTGCCTCGAGGGGGGAACGCACGACGGATGGAACCGAGGACGAGCGAAGGAGTGGGTGGGTGGTGGGGGGGAGGAGAATGGTTTTTGTTGACGAACGACGCTGCAGTTGTGTTTGTTCCACAGACGTATTCAAGTATGAAATCGCGGCGGAAGAATGCGCGCGTTAAGGACGCTCGCACACGCGCGAACGCACGCGAGGCCGGGCGCAAGTGGGCACGGTTGGGCCGCGCGGTGCAGGTCTGGCGGGTTAGCCGGCGCCAACCCACCAGAAACTGCGTCCTATGTATTATTATGACAAAGGCTACTAGCGATGAACGCCACCTCCTTCATGGACGTCAACCCCCGGCCCAACGACTGAAGTCAAGAAGAAGCTTCCTCAGCCATGTGCAGCCCCTAACAACATCTCGAGGGGAAACCAGACTCCAGCTCTGGACGGAAAAGCTTGAGAGTGACCCTCCTGCAACTGGCATGGGAATCCCACCTGCTGAAGACTTCCCTCCTGGCTCAGATGCACCATGGATTCAGTGGAAGACACTCAACCGCCTGAGAACTAGAACGGGACGATCAAAAGATGCTTTGGTCAGATGGGGCTACAAGACCGGCCCAACCACCTGTGAATGTGGAGAAGCAGACCATACTATGGAGCACTGCCTTGTCTGTGCTCTACTACCCAACCTCTGCAGCTCAAAAGACCTTGCGGAGTTCAATGAAAATGCAAGGGGCTGTGTAAGAAAATGGGAAACTGTAATTTAACATCGCGCTTCGAAGAATCGCAAAGAAGAAGAAGTTAATAATAATAATAGCGCCTTTTACCCGAGGGTCACGAAGCGCCGCACAAGGGCCGCGAAGAGAACGGCACGTCAACAACGACAGAAAAAAAACAACCAATAAAAACCAAAGCAACAAAACACAAATGATTAAGGCTGCTTCGAATATACTGAAAGGTCGTGAAACTGGCAATTTTAAGAGCGGCAAAAATCTGCCAGCGTCCCCTAAGACGGTGTTATCGGCCAATGTTGTTAACGAGTGTTTTTTTTTTAATTCAGGTTGTGGGCGAAAACCCGGAGAACCCGGAGGTAACCCACGCGCAGAACAGGGGGAGACAAATCACGCAACACCGTTCTTTCTGCGAGGAGGCACAGATGTTATACCGCCGCACAGACACCGACTATTATTATTGAAAACCTGAAGCGAGCGGCAGCAACGCACGTGTTTCTGTGCCGTCATTAATCCTGGAGGGAGACGCAGGCTACGACAGGAATGCGCGATGCGGGGCAGCGATGGCCGTTCGGCAGCCCAGCGGTCAGCGGTCAGCGCTCCGTAACAACAACGCGACGTGGAACGCGCCGCGAAATCTCCACGCCCGGCAACCGGCGAGACGCAGATACGCAGCGAGGAAATCGCGCGCAGATAAATGTTTATCATTACAGTCGATAACACCCTGTGGAGCTGGCAAGCTCTGGCAGCGGGATTCCTGCGTCACGACACTGGCTCCTATCCCTAATGCTGGCTCCTATCACGAAATATTGGTTCCCGTCTCTAATACTGGCTGTCTTCTCTCACATTGACAGATAGATGTTTGTTATTACAGCAGAAAATACCCAGTGAGCTGGCAAGCTCTGCAAGCGCGATTCCTGCGATACAACAAACGGGCGAATTAACCAACTTAAACAACTGAGAGGGGGGGGAGGAGGCAGCCAGGTGGTAAGCCGGCACCAACCTGCCAGACACTGCTTCCCAGATATTATGATAGTACCGGCCAATTAATTACTGAGTGTTTTTTAGTTGTGGGAGGAAACCGGAGAACCCGGAGGCAAACCCGCACAGAATAGGGGGAGAAAACACACAAACTCCGCACAGAAAGGCGCCCGAGGCGGGAGTGAAACCGCCTCGGACAGGACCTTCTTTCTGTGAGGCACTGCATAGAGCGCTCGACATGGCTAGCCCGAAATAACAGCTTTGAAAAGCAACCATAAACCGTATTATTATTTAACACGAAGGCTTTCGTGACCAATGTTATCCACCCGACAAGGATCTGACGCCTCACATCCTTGTTCCTGACGAAGCTGATTGCAACTATCAGCGAAACGTCGTACCTTCACTGTAAATGTTGTGGGTCTCGCTCTCCAACATACCGCTGTGATGCTGAAGTAGTAACGAATAGGCACGTTTTTGCTCAACCCTTTACTGATTGGCTGTGTCGGGTGGAGGCGGGTTGACGACACTTATAATTTTTTACGTGACTTCACCCATAAAAAGAGCTAGACTATGGATAACGTATTATTATTAGAGGTAAAACGTGTGTTTCTTTCTATTTTCCTCTGCGCTGAACTCTGTGTGACCCCCGAGGCCGCAGGCAAGTCTGTGGAGCTCCCAGCAATCCCATTGATTTTGAGCGGCTCGTGACACATTGACAGCTCCGACTCACAGCCAGATTCCACGCGTTGCACATTGACAATGAGTTAATATTTGTCGCCGATAACATTGGGTCCCGTAGCCCGCATGGCCATCTCTACGGGACAATGTACAGGGCGCCAGGGTGGCGCAGTGGGTAACATCCGCGCCTCCTCACAGAAACACAGAAACAAGGTCCTGGCCGAGACCGTTCGAATCCGACCTTCGGCGCCTTTCTGTGCAAACTTTGTGTGTTCTCGCTCCCCCTGTTTTGCGTGCGTTTCCTCCAGGTCTCTCCAGTTTCCTCCCACAACTTAAAAAAAACAGCACTTGTTTTTTTTTAAGTTAAAAACAAGAGCCAGTGTTAGAGATGGGAGTCACAGTGTTAGAGATGTGAGTAAAGATCCCTCTTCCTGAGCTTGCACGCTCACTGGGAATATTCTGCTGTAATAATAAACAAATAATGGTCTTGCCCGAAGGCGGTTTGATGCCCGCCTCGGGCGCCTTTCTGTGTGGAGTTTGTGTGTTCTCTCTCCCCATGTTCTGGATGGGTTTCCTCTGGGCTTTCCGGTTTCCTCCCCAAAACTTTACGGAAAAAAAAAACACGTGAATGAATTGGCCGATAACGTCGTAATATATAGGACGCAATGTGTAGGAAAAAATGTTTACGCCGGCAAACCGCCTGGCTGCCTGCCCCGCCCCTGCGGTTTCATCGCTATGCCTCCGAGTCGTTCTATCTTCGAATACTCTTTGACATTGAATGAATACATGCCACGCGTTATAAATATGTTGCTGAGGAAAGGGATGTCTGGTCCACTCTGCTTGGACTGCTGCCATCGCAACCCTCACCGGGACAAGCGGTTTAGAAAATGGATGGATGGTTATAAATAGAGTTTATTGTTATTAACCGATGCGCCACACTGCCGCCCCAGCAATGATAATGCTCCGAGTCGTGAAATCCCACATCAGTCCGACGTATCGATTTCCCTGCAGCAGGATGACAGCTGCTGCCGCCTCCTCAACAATCCAATTCAACTTTATTTGTCAACTCTACCATATGTACAAGACATTACAGAGAATCGAAATACCGTTTCTCTCAGACCCAAGGACGATGGGTCCCGGGATAATCGGGACAGGTGGCAACCCGAGACTTGACACCTATTTGAGGGTGCCGGGTCAGGTGGAATGTTCCTCGGGCAATGTGGATGTTGTCCTGGCGACGCGTGGCTTCAAAACAAAAGGTCGCATCGAGTTGCTGAATCTGCTCGTGAAAGCTGCTCTTCGACGTAAGGGCGGGATCAGATATGACGCTCACTCGCGCGGATCGCTCTCCAATATTATTGAACTTCATCTGTGAATTACTGCCATATAATAATAATAATAGCATTTATAGAGCGCCTTTCACCCGAGGGTCACAAAGCGCTGCACAAGGCCGTGGAGAGAACGGCATGTCAATAACATCAAGGCAATCGCGATAAATTATAGGACATAGATCATGACGACAGCAGAAAAATAATAATAATAATAGCAACTACAGAGCGCCTTCTACCTGAGGGTCACAAAGCGCTGCACAGGGCCGTGGAGAGAACGACAAACCAACGACAGAGAACGGTAATCAGACAGCGTTGAACTGCATGAGTGTTCCTAGCACGACGGCTTGAAGGCTTTACGGAACAAAAACTATAATGATAACAAATATAGTGCATTTAGAACTAATACTGCTCTTTTGAGATAGCCGTGTCGCTGAGTGTTCCTGCTCTCTCCTTCGCGACGTTTCGCCTCCCACCTTCGGGGCATCTTCATGCGTCCTGAGACACACTCGGACGCCTGAGGATC
>JAZEWU010000055.1:2714273-2724751 GCA_036362915.1 Geotria australis | reverse complement strand
AATGCTCACGAAACACGGTGGGCTTCTCCTACGAGGACAAGCGAAATGCAAACACCCACCAGGCAGCAAAACAACCCTGTTTGTGTTGTGTGTGCGCTTCTCGCCTTAGCCCTTATCATTTCAATATTTTACTAATTGTACATGTTTTATGTACCGCTTAATAAGCTGGATGACGTTGGCGCACGTCTTTAATCCAGCACTATGGAGGCGGAGAGGTTTGGTGGATCGCACAGATGTTGTGAAACTCCGTGGACGTCAAGGAGGAGCCGTACCCTGACTCGCCAGGAAAATGTAGCACAGCAAAAATGTGGACCACGCCCGTTCTGTATGGGTTAGTGTTGCCCCCTAGCTCACAACGGGGTTTTCCCGGTATTTAGAGGACTGCAAAGCTTTGGCAGTTGTTGGCGTCGGCTCACCACCCAGCTGCCATCTCGCTTGTCCGTATTTCCCTGCACCTCCGAGTCGTAGAGAATACTGTGCATGGTACAAGTTGAAAGAACAGATTACTTTTAAACATTATTAAAGGAACTGGAAAATAATTATAAATATTTCATCTCGATGCTGGTTAAAGAATTCCCTGTGCTGTGCCAGCCATGGGGTGTTTTTAACCATACTTCACCACGCTGATCAATCAGCATTTGTGAAGCAGGGAGCACCCAGGTACGGATTGGATATCACTGGTTTCTGATGTTAGCCATGGCCAGGAGTCAAACTTATGTTGCTGGGCTTATTGCACAGTGCTTCGACTTCTGCACTGCCACCCCACTGGTAACCTCACGAGTACTGTACTGTCATAAGAGAATATTTAATGGTGAAATGTATTGCATTTAATGTGTCCCTAACTTATTGCTCTTCAATGAAATGTTTTCTCTCAGTGTGAATAAAAATGACACGAAACGTACCCGGTATGTGTTCGGTCACTTAAACATTTTCACCAATAACTAACTCACTGACACCCAACTCCGACAGAGCAGTAAGCAGGATAGAGTGGTCTATGGGTACATTTTTGCCATTATATAGATGATGTAAAAATATACCAGATTTTACCATTTCCGGCAATGACACAAGTGTTAAGATCTTAAAAACACCAAATGAACACATGCTTGTGGCAAAAACGAGCACGTAAAATCCGCCGTAGGCAGCCCAGCGATGCCAGGCCACCACGGCACTGGGGGTAACCTAGTCAGCAGGCCAATCAACCTATGCAAGTAGCATGTCTTTGAACTGTCAGAGGAAACCGGACTGCCCGGCGAAAATCCACGCGGACACGGGGAGAACAAGCGAACTCCACACAGAAAGGCACCCGAGCCGGGATTCAAACCCGGGACGGGTTCTTTGTTCGTAAATAAAATATAGTAAGCGGAAGGAGGAGTGGTAATGCAGTGGTTAGCGCACTGTGCTATCTGCAATGGTATTTGGGATGTGCAATACTTGAACCGATAATTCGACACTCCTGTGTCCAATCCGTAGTAACCAAAATGGTGAAATATGGTCAATAACCCAATGGCCTAAATGGCACTGGGAAGGCCGTTAGCCTTCCCAGGTAACGTAATATCCTGTTCATTGTATTGATGTAGGTTTGTACTGATGCAGGTGTTCTGTTCCTTGTGAAAATAATTGAATTGTATTAATTATCTCGTGCCATCTCATATTTACTTGCCAATCACCGAGGAACATCGAGTCGTTAAACATTCTTTGTTCCATTCTTTTGTTTCCTTCCTTGTGCGTGCTCTTTAAGCCTCTCGTTGTAAACAGCCAGTGACATCCTCAATGAATTACGGGTGGATAGCGTTTCACAGCTGCAGGGAACCGTGCTTGGATGCCTCAACTATCATAGAGTTTGCAGCTTCTTCTTCTTTGCGATTCTTCGAAGCACGATGGTCAGCCTCTGGACATCGTTGTCTTTCAGCTCGGCCTCGAAGTGTTTGGTAAAATTCGCAGGCAATACCAAGTATTACCTGACAGGGATCGCAACGTGAACGCTTCTACCTTGACCCCCAGTTTGCAGCTAAGCTAGAAGGACCCGTTGAGCTATGAAGCTCTTTTTAACAGTTGTCCTACTCAACCGCCTGAGAACTAGAACGGGACGATCAAAAGCTGCTTTGGTCAGATGGGGCTACAAGACCGGCCCAACCACCTGTGAATGTGGAGAAGCAGACCATACTATGGAGCACTGCCTTGTCTGCACGCTACTACCCAACCTCTGCGGCTCAAAAGACCTTCCAGAGTTCAATAAATATGCAAATAACTGTAAAGAAATGGGAAACTGTCATATAACCATTACGCTTCGAAGAATCGAAAAGAATAGTTGTCCTGTGAGATGGGGTAAGCAAGTTAGGAGATAACTTGGGCTATACCTGTGATGAGACACCAATTGATCACAGGGCACCGGGTGCAATTTAGTCAGGCCAATAAACCTACGCAGCATGTATTTAGGCTCAGCACGGTAGCACGGTGAGTAACGCTGCTGCCTCACAGAAAGAAGATCCCGGGTTCGTATCCCGGCTCAGGTGTCTTTCTGTGTGTAGTTTGCATGTTCTCTCCATGTCCGCGTGGGTTTTCACTTAATCCGATATAGGGTTACGGTGAGCTGGAGCCTATCCCAGCAGACACAGGGCGCAAGGCAGGGCTATATGCAGGATAGGACGCCAATCCATCACAGGGCACTGGGGGGAAATTTAGTCAGCAGGCCAATTAGCCAATCCAGCAGCATGTCTTTGGACTGTGGGAGGAAACCGGAGTTCCCGGCAAAAACCCACGCGGAGGACATGCAAACTCCACACAGAAAGGCACCCGAGCCGGGATTCGAACCTGTCTTTTTTGCTGTGCGGCGCCAGCGCTACTCACAGCGCCACCGTGCCGCCCCACACTTACACAGAGACCAAAAAACATGAAACAGTCCGCTGAATCAGTCACCAGAAGTTCTTTAACTTATGAAGCTCCACAAGCAAAACGTCGTCATACGTTGATGTTGAACCCAGTCGTGAGAAGCGTCAAGCCACCGGTGCGGAGCAACAAAAGCCACATTAATCAGATCTGATCGATATATTGGCCACGTATAAATAATGCTGCTCTTTTGTGATATCCATGTCGCCAAACAGCAGCTCTTCAGAGCAATTCCCATACATCGAGCCCTGAAAACCTACATCAAGAAATATTAATAACCTTCCAAACGTGGCAATCTTGTCGAGTGGAGGAGGGGCAGATGATATAAAGCAAATTAGTATGAAACTATGACCACGTCAGCCCGATCCAAAACAAACATATGGTAATTATCCAAAACAATAACGTATGGTTTACGTGCCAAGGGTGCGTCTGTTTGCTGGGTTTTATTTTCACCGCAGCTCACACACCTGCATAGACCTTGCCAAATTTCCCGCAAAAATGTCACCGTCTTTGTTCGCGGCCGTCTTAAATGTGACCGCGCACTGCGTGTCAGTTCATTCTAGCGGACCGCAGTGCCCCAACAGAACGTCGCCTGTGCGAGAAAGAGAGCTGCAGGTCGAGGTTGATCCCGCGAGGTCGAGCGTGTAAACCATGGAGATCGTTGTGATTGCGGTGCTGTGCAGCGCTCTGTCAGGTTTCGTGAGCTGCGACCACACGTTGACGGTTACCGAAAGGCTGGTGCAAGACGGAGGTGGTGTGACATTCACCTTAACCCCCGATGGTTTGTACGGTGCTGCTTTTTTAAATTCCCTTGTCTCTCTAGCCCACAGCACATTCTGAATCTTGCCACGTTAAAGAGCGCGACCCGGACAGGCCGCCCAGAAGTTGAGCGAGTTCACTCGCGTTCGGAAGGTTGTGAGTTCAAATGCATTATTGGAGATTGACCCGACCAATCATCCTTCTGGGGTTGATAAATTGAGTATTACATTGTGGCGGAAGTCAACAGTGGTTGTCCCATGGAGAGGCTCAGCCCGGCCAGCGGGATGTGTAATTTCCAGCACTGGCTCGGAACTATAGACAGATGAGCACCAATGCCTCAATGCGCATTTGAGCAGGCAAGTGCAGTGGCAGAGGCCCTGAGTTTGACACAACCAGGATTGTGACACCAGTGCCTTTTAATTTATTTTAGCAGCAATGATGGCAGTTGGATATCTGATGATTCGTAGCAAACGAAAGCTGCTATTCGGGTGCCTGTACTCCAGCAGGACGGCAATGATTATAATACCGTTGACCAATTTCCTCTGACCAAATCACACCTATCAGTATATGCCTGCTCTCACAAGATCTCACACGTTCGAATTCAATTCGATTCTTCGAAGCGTGATGGTGTATGACAGTTTCCCATTGCAACAAGTTCTTCTTTAGTTGCAGACAGCCCTTCAACGTTTAGAGATATAATAGTCAGTGCTGGCCTTAAAGGCGAGCATTGGCCTCTCTTCTTGCTCCAGACTGAGGGGCTTCTGGCATCTGTTGAGCTTCTGGACATCGTTGTCTTTCAGCTCGGCTTCAATGTGTTTGGTAGAATTTGCAGGTAATACCAAGTATTACTTGACAGGGATCGCGACGTGAACGCTTCTACCTTGATTCCCAAGTGTTAGTTAACGGGTGCTTACGTCCGCCAATGCAGCTCTCTGAGCTCTGAATTCCAACAGCGACCTTGTTGGATGTCAGCTCCATCACGTCCGTCACCTTCAACTTCAACACAAACAGCTCCTTCAACAACACCCGGATCCCAACAGACTACCAGGGCTTCGGAAGACTGACAACAGGTACGGATTCCTATGCATTAATTCATTTTTCATCATTCATTTTCAGAAACCGCTTAATCCTATACAGGGTCGCGGTGAGCCGGAGCCTATCCCGGCAGACACAGGGCGCAAGGCAGGGGAACACCAAGGATGGGACGCCAGTCCATCACAGGGCGCCTGGGGAAATTTAGTCAGTACGCCAATTAACCTGGCAGCATGTCTTTGGACGGTGGGAGGAAACCGGAATGCCCGGCGAAAACCCACGCGGACACGGGGAGAACATGCAAACTCCACACAGAAAGGCACCCCGAGCCGAGATTCGAACCCGGGACCTTCTTGCTGTGAGGCGGAAGCGCTACCCACTACGCCACCGTGCCGCCCGCATTAATTCATTTGCTTTCTAAAATGTGCTCCTGTTCTAAAAGGATCCTGATTCTTGGTGATTTCAACATCCATGTTGATTCTCTAAAGAGCCCTCTTGCAAGGGATCTCATGGCCACTCTGACCTCATTGGGCTTCACTCAACACGTGACATCTCCCACTCACAGATGCAGCCATACTCTCGATTTGGTTTGCTCCCGGGGCATTTCGGTAACCAACATGTCCGTCATTGATCCGGGTTTGTCTGATCATTCTGCTGTGTACTTTGATCTCCAAATACCGCCTCCCATTCCCATCACCAAGCGCCATATCCAATTTAGAAACCTTAGCGCTCTCACTCCTTACATATTTGCCACTGCAATCAACAGTACTTCACTCTCTGCCTCAGCTCACTCTGCCCATGATGCGACAGCAGAATCTTACAACAATGCGCTATTAAGCATGCGTGATGATTTGGCCCCATTAAAATCACACTATATCTCAGATAGAAAACCATCTCCCTGGTATACTGCTGAACTCCGAGATCTCAAGGTAAATGCACGCACGGCTGAACGGACTTGGAGAAAATCTGGCTATACCCAGGATGGGACGCCAGTCCATCACAGGGCACCGGGGGCAATTTAGTCCGTAACTGCTTACTTTAACCTCTGCTTGCCCTGTTGTTATTGCAGGTAGACAGTGGGTCTACACGGCCTTTTACCTCCCTCCTATGGCCGGCACCTGCCTCTATTACTTCGCAGAGATGGTGCAGCTTGGATGGTCTTATTTCACACGGACCCAAAACTACGAATATTGCAGTAAGCCTTCCTCCTTCATTGACATTGAAGTGTATGGTCTTTGTATATGCGTGGGTCGCATGCTGCACTACTAACCCGGCGAACCCAGTTCGATTCCTACTGGTGAAGTTAAACAGTGACGAATGTTTGAACTATCGCTTGGGTTCCTATAGTATCTGCTGCGAAGTGTAAACATCGCCAAAAGAGGCCGGGCATGGGGTTGTGACCACCCACCCCCTCGTGGACCGTGCCACCTTCGTTGGCGCTATTCATAATGTGCATCACAACCCCCCAAACCATCCCTTCTCTCCCCCTATACATAGAGGGCCTGGGGAAGCCGAGCGGTGGTTCTCCCCAGAACCTCTGTTCCTGATGAAGCCAATTGCAACAATCAGCAAAACGTCTATGTGTCTGGACTATTGGACCTTTTTTGCCGTTGTACGAATAATGTAGAACATCCAAGGTTTAACTCTTTCCGGCAATGAGAAAAATGCACACCTTTGCAGGTTCCAGTGTTTAAACATCTTAACACTTTTTCTCATTGCTGAAAAGGGTTAAACCTCGTATATTCTACATTGTTTATGTGTCTCTATGTATCTCTGAGTTTCTATGTATCTATCTGAGTCGGATTGCAAGTATCAGCAAAACATCGTACCGTCATTGTAAATGTTGTGGGTTCGCTCTCCAACATACCGGTGTGCTGAAGTAGTAAAGAATTGGCACGTTTTGTTCACGAGACAAACCTTACTAATTGGCTGTGAGGTGCAGGCGGGTTTGCGACACTTATTATTTTTACGTGAACTAACCCATATTAAGAGCTATACTATGGATACGTTACGTGCCATTGTTTGACAAAGGGCCATAGGCGTAATTGACGAATGTGTTGGGTTTTATATTGATTGTGCGTGAGCACCATTACCAAGCACAGCCCCAGCAGCAGTGTCACCAGATAATGTTTAATTGTATTGATGTGCTATGGAGATGCAGTGAGATGAGAGACAACAGATCCAGACTGGAGGTGAGAGATTGAAATTGCGTGTGTTTTTATATTCTTGTTATATTTAGGCAAACTGGAGCTCACATGGGCGGCACGGTGGCGTAGTGGGTAGCGCTTCCGCCTCACAGCAAGAAGGTCCCGGGTTCGAATCTCGGCTCGGGGTGCCTTTCTGTGTGGAGTTTGCATGTTCTCCCCGTGTTCGCGTGGGTTTTCGCCGGGCACTCCGGTTTCCTCCCACCGTCCAAAGACATGCTGCCAGGTTAATTGGCGTACTGACTAAATTTCCCCAGGCGCCCTGCGATGGACTGGCGTCCCATCCTTGGTGTTCCCCTGCCTTGCGCCCTGTGTCTGCCGGGATAGGCTCCGGCTCACCGCGACCCTGTATAGGATTAAGCGGTTTCTGAAAATGAATGAATGAATGTCTTCTCTAAACTCCCTTCTCTTCTTCAGATCCTCCCATCTGCCCAAACTTCTTTACCGTTTGGAATCAAACCGTGTGCAGCTCATTACCGAGCAGGAAATTTTACCGTAAGTCATTTATTTAAAGCTCGTCATCGTGAATTTGTGGTTCAAACTTGCGAAGTTTAAGGGGCTGTAAATGATGAATGAGTATACAGTAATACATGTTTGGCATAAACGTCAATTTGGCAAATATTTTAATACCTATGAGCATTAAACTCAGGAAGCCAAGTAATGGATTGAGAGTGACTACAGGTTGACCTATCGCACACATTCTCTTTTGACCACCTTCTACTTATACGCTGAGATGAGTGCCAACCACCAGCACTCTTCCTCGTCCCTTAATTTCTGACCCGAACCAGTGGTCTTGTGATCCTCCATTTCGCCATCCTGACACGGTGCTATGGAGCACAAACCTATCCACAATATCCAAAATCATCACCGCCTCATCCTGGCATGTATCCAACACACCACCTCCTCGCGTAGCTTAAGTCCACCCCAGTCCGAAGATCATTCAGCACACTACACTGACACCCCACTCATCAAAATACTTGACGATCTACTCACTATAATGATGTAGGTTTTGATGGATTGATTCATGATAGTTGCTTTGTCAAAACTGTTATTTTGGGATAGCAGTGTCGAGTGCTCTCCCTCTCGCCTTCGTCGTGTTTCACCTCCCATGTTAGAGGCATCAACGCCTATAAAAGAAGCTATAAAATCACGTATCGGGTGTCAGTTAAATTGTGACCAGAGTGCGTGTCAGTGTGCAGCAAAATAAATATCCTAAGTATTGTGAACAGACAATTGTAAGATCGTGTCACGCGTGGGTATGGTGAACTATTGTGAGGTGAGGTGAGTGCCTGTGAATAAAGAATGCCTTTAGAGAATGGCAGAATATCCCGAGTGCGTGACGGCAAACAGCAAAGAGATCTGGTTCGAAGGCTTTCATGACCGATAGTATGGGGGTCAAGGTAAAAGCGTTCACGTCGCAATCCCTGTCAGGTAGTACTTGATATTGCCTGCGAATTCTATCAAACACTTCGAGGCCGAGCTGAAAGAAAACGATGTCCAGAAGCTGACCATTGTGCTTCTAAGAATCACAACGAAGAAGACCCATAGTATCCATAGTGTTTTAAGGGTTTAGATCATGTGAAAAGGTTATGCAAGTGTGGTGTGACCGTCGATATGTTGGAAAAAACGACTGGACACAAACACTTACCTTTAAAAGTAGTTCTCGACGTTTCATCTCCTGATGAAGCTGAAAGCAACCTTCAGTGAAACGTCGAGAACTACTTTTAAAGGTAAGTGTTTGTGTGTCCAGTCGTTTTTTCCAACATATCGATGGTCACACCACACTTGCATAACCATTCCACATGATCTAAACCAGGGTTGTCCAAACTACGGCCCGCGGGCCAACTGCGGCCCGCCATCCATTTTTATTTGGCACGTATCAAAGTCTAAAAATATAATGGTCTATGGCCCACACATAATATTTGCGCTTAACTGTATTGTGAGTGGCCCAGCCCTTCGTATATTTTTCTGTATGTGGCCACCCTTAAAAGACTAGGGATAGCAAAGAGATCATAAAGTGTCTCAAGTGGATGGCAAGGTGGGGTCGTCTGAACAGTCGTTATGTCTTCAGGGGGCATTGAAGATTGTTAGGAAGCAGGCGTCAGTAATTTGAGAACGTTGTTTTGATGGAGGCACAGCTGTGTATTGATGTTGGAGATGAGCTCAGGGATGGCTGAAGAAAGAATCGCGGCGGAGGCTACATCCACCTCGTGGCTGTGGTAGACAATCCCTTCACAACGATGGCTGTGATGTCCAGCACATTGGTGATGTTGAATGCGGCAGAACAAACTAGCCGCGGCCACTGGGCACATCAATCTAAGATGGCCTAAGTCGGAAACTCCTAACTCGGAGGCGATAAAAAGCATGGGGTTGGATATAGAAGGCAATTAACTGATAGCTAGATCGATAGATAGATGTTTATTATGACAGCAGAAAATACACTGTGAGCTTGCAAGCTGTGAGAGTGTGGATAGAGGCCTGGCCATAGCGCCACTGGAAGTCTATATTTAGTATTATTCAGAACGCACTAATCTTGTATATTCTCACTAAATTATCTCTTTTACACAACCAGGTGAATATGCACAACTCTACAAAGAATTTCATCCTTCCATGGAGATTGGTGAAATGATCACGATAGATGGTAAGATTGCATCTTCTTGATTTGCTCTCTCTCTAAATCTAAAAACGGTAAGCTAAAAAGGAAGAACCTTGAGTGTTTTGCCTTCATGGCCCACATGTCAGAGGGTCAGGTGGTTACGGCAATCATGAATTTGAATAAAGTGAAATCTTAGATGTGGCTGTAGAAACCCGTCAGATTAACGCTTCATTTATTTCCTTTCAAATTTTCTGCAGCAGGACTTGCGGGGCAGAGGGCTGCGATGGGGCTCAGAGTCATCCATGTGTAGAGACCTCGAGTGAGCCCCCCTTAATATTTGGGCCACGCTGTACCAGGTGCTAACAAGTGTGGGGAGTCACGCGGGGTGACTCCCACACAGGTGACAATCTATCCATCCACTTTCTAAACCGCTTGTCCTGGTGAGGGTCGTGGTGGCAGCAGTCCATGGAGAGTGGACCAGATATCCCTTTCCTCAGTACCAGATCTACACTAACGACCAGCCAATGGACCAGAATACTGAACGGTTCATCTATGCCGACGACCTCTGTGTAACATCCCAAGAGAGTACGTTTGAAGCAGTGGAAGCAAATCTCACCTCAGCCCTAGATGAGCTACACCTCTACTATGAGCACAACCACCTACATGCCAACCCAGCGAAGACTCAAGTCTGCTCTTTCCATCTCAGGAATCGTGAAGCCAACCGACCTCTTAACATCAAATGGTCTGGAACACCACGTTTTGTTCCAAGCCGCACTCTCGAGACCACGCCTACACAGCTCGCCTGTCAGCAAATCACTCCCCTTCCTCCCGTTAATTCTCGGGTTTATATTGGCAGATTCTTACCTTCCCTGACTTCACTCGCCTTTGGTCTATTTTTAACAAATGTGTTACTTCTTACACAATGAAGTGATGGGGAGGACAATGAGAGTGGGGGCCAAAAAGCCCCATCCCCCGCTGGCCCCCCACCCATTTTCGGCACG
>JAZEWU010000055.1:2701612-2714175 GCA_036362915.1 Geotria australis | reverse complement strand
ACTCTAGCAATAGACTTAGCAATACGTTCTGTAGCTTAGTTATGTTGTATTAATAAACGTTGCAGAATTCCACTCCTCGTCTCGGGTGTCTACACATGTGCAAACCGCGGACCCCATATACTTTTCTATACAAATAGATTAAATATACCAAAAGCAACAAAATGTAAGGAAATTACTTAAATACGAAAAACTACTGGGGCGGCATGGTGGCGCATAGCGCTGCCACCTCACAGCAAGAAGTTCCGGAGTTCGAATCCTGGCTCGGGTGCCTTTCTGTGTGGAGTTTGCATGCTCTCCCAGTGTCCGCGTGGGTTTTTTCGTCGGGCACTCCAGTTTCCTCCCACGGTCCAAAGACATGCTGCTGCATCGGTTATTTGGCCTGTGGACTAAATTTCCCCCAGTGTCCTGTGATGGACTGGCATCTAATCCTGGACATAGCCCTTCCTTGCGCCCAGTGTCTGCTGGGATAGGCTCCAGCTTACCGCGACCCTGTTCAGGATTAAGCGGTTTCTGCCGATGGAAGGATGGATAAAAACTACTGCAGACGATGTGAAAACTGTGCTCAACAGCGCGGATACTAAACACGTGAGCGACGGGCTATCCATTTGTTTTCACCTGTTTCTTGCAGCCGTTCTTGATATCAACGCCAAGGTTTACATCTGTTTGGAGTTCGACACGACGACAGCAACACCTCTCTCCAGCGAAATCTACGTAGAATTAGTGATCAACATGACTACAGTCAACACGTTCATCACAGTATGCGTGGACAGCCTGTGCCCGTTACCACCCACGTACACCCTGCCACCCACGACAGTGGCCCAACAGACAATCAAAATCTACCTGACGCGCACCCTCATCGTGTTCAACATTTTCGAGGAGCGTTTAACGTACAGCCACCTTAACACCAGCGTCATAACTAGTCTGGTTCTGGCTGGAGGATTACAAATAACCCGCATTAAGTTCCCTCCGCAAGGTACTCTAGCCTCTTTGCACCATGCAGTACAGGCGTCACATACCTGACCATCACATGTCCGCCCTGGCCAATTAACCTGCTATATAAGCAAATCAGAAAGTCTTATTTTTCCGAGTGTTTGTCCCGCTGGTTGGGGTTCGCCGTCTGAGTCCTGTTTCCACAGTCTTTCGATCCATCGTCACCTCCACAGTAGCTCGGCATGCTCTTATGTCCTCATTGACGTATCACCGTTGTCTTCTCATCTCTCTCCTTCAACTTTTATGGTGTGAACTTTTAGTCCAACGTAGTCCGGACCATCTCAGTCCACTCTCGCTTAACTTATCCTCTTATGGTACAACCTTCACTTGCCGTCTCACTGCTTTATTCTGCACAAGATATTTAGTATATGCTCCACAAACCCATCTCAGCATTTTACTAGACTGCACGATTCCGTTGGGGTGTATTAAATAGGCGACTGACTTAAAAGGCACCAACTTTCCCCATTCTTCCTGGCTTGGTCCTGGTGCAACTGACATTTACGTTTGTCAACAGGCTGGCTGAGGATTCAGTTCCCAATTCAGTTCCAGAATATCCTCCCAGGACGTGGGGTAAAATGTTGGATATCGTATTGAACAACACACGCCACAGCTTGAAAACCGTCCAGAGTGCAACAACTTGACGTAGACACCCTCATCTTATTTATGCCATGTGTTTTAAATGCAATGATCATCGTCTGTCTCTTTGTATTACAGATTCCATCAAATACCAGTTAACCGGATGCATCTGCATGGTCACAATTCCGACAGTCTGCTTGTCAGTAAACCCTAAAAATATGGGGCTGGTTAAAAGCATATTCAACACCATTTGCCAGAACTATTGGACCTTATCGAAGAATGGGATGCTATCAATTGAGATGTATCCACTGTGCTTAAACTACGTGTCGAATATCCCTGGTCAGTTACGTATGGCGGATTGTACGACTGCGACAACAATATTCTTTGAGGACAATCTTTTGAAAATCATAGCAGAGGCCAAGTGCATCATGAACACCGCTGAAGCCGGGAATTGCAGTCATTCATCACTTTATGCTTTTTTCCGCAACGGTGTGTATCAATCAATGCCTGTGTCAAAATCACCTAGAATGTGCCCAAGAGCATCATCATTATCTGGGAAGCTAAGCACGTTTGAACATGGACAGCGCCGAGATGGGTAGACCATGCGTAAAACACGTTTTGAAGGCGGCTGCTGCTGCTATGAAATGATGCTGTTAGCAGAGGGCAGTGCAGCAAAATACACTACGCTACAGTATTCAGCACCAATGTCTTTGCTGTCCGTGTTCACCCACTTGCAGTGACTGCTGTGGGTGATTTTTAAAATCCATAAATTTCATTGATAATATCTGTTAACTTTTCTAAGCTAAAGGCGGTCACCCATCTAAGCACTATGCAGTGTCAATGCTACTTAGCTGTGAGATCAGGGGCATTCTGGGTGATTTGTCATATCACATGGTGTACATATTATACATTATGATATGAAAAGAATAGACATACCGACTGGAAAAACATGGATGGAGTAACAGCTTATCTTCCATAAACAAACATTGCAGAAATTCATCCACTAGGGTTGGAGTCTGGCTTCATCCCAGACGAGGCACTTCAACCCTCATCGAGTGTCGCTGGCTATGAAGGAAAGTTCGCTCGTCTCAACAGCAAGCCGAATTTCTGGAAGGCCCAGACCACTATTGGAGCATTCCTGAAGGTGGACATGCAGACATCTTGTCAATTGATGGGGATTCAAATGCAGGGCTCCGTGCCTGAGAATGACGAACTATCAATTGTCAATTCAAGTTGGGTGACGTCCCTGCAAGTGGATTTGTATCATCTAGGGTCTCTAATATACACAGAGGTGAGTGCATTTCACTAGCATACTCATTGGGTGGCACAGTGGTCGACGTTATTGAATCATGATGACTAATTTATAACACGCCGTGCATATTCGTTCAATGTCGAAGTTATTCAAAGACAGAACGATTCAGAGCTGCAAGGAAACCGCAGAGGTGGGGGGAAGGCAGCCACGCAGTTAGTCAGCGCCAACATTTTCCAGACATTGCGTCCTATATATTACACTATTGGCCAATTCATGAGGGATTATTTTAGTTGTGGGAGGAAACCGAAGAATTCGGAGGAAACATATTCAAAACAGGGGGAGAACACACAAACGCCAAACAGAAAGGCACCCGAGGTGGGATTCGAACTGCCTCGGGCAGGACTTTCTTTCTGTTAAGTGAAGATGTTACCACTGGGCCAACTTGTCACCAACACAAGCACCCAGAATTGCATGGGAACAAAAGGCCTTCTTCTGGTGAAGAGGTCCCCACCGCCCCCCAAACTGCCCAACAGACTCACCTGAACAGGATCCTGACACCTGCACGTAGTCATCTGTCGACTTCCTGCAAAGTTTGCTTGACCTGGCTTTCGTCACCAATGTTATCCATAGTCTAGTTCTTTTTATGAGTTAGGTTACGTGAAAAATGTATAAGTTTTGTAAACCCGTCAGTATGTTGGAGAGCGAGGTATGACGTTGCGCTGATAGTTGCAAGTATCAGCGAAACGTCGTACATTCTTTTTAAGTGTTGTGGGCTCGCTCACTCTCCAACATACCGCCGGGTTTACGACACTTGTAAACTTTTCACATGACCAAACTCATAAAAATAACTAGACTATGGATTTGCTTGAACTGGCTTTTAAGAAATCTTGGTGACCGTGGCTTGGTGGCAATGTGTTTGGTGGGGAAAGGCTGCTGGAATGGGGTTGTCCACTTTGCACCAGAGATGGTTCTCACGGTGACGTTCAGCTGAGCAGCGACCAGCTTGCCGTTAGCCGATTGAGTCCATATAGCTGCGTAATATTCTGTTGCAGAGTAGCACAGAGAGAGACCGACTGTACATAGTGTCCGGCACCAGGGACTAAAGTTGAGCGAATAAAGCGAGCCAGCGGGCCCTTCTACAAACTAAGCTCGCACAACCATCTTCTCTAGCTGTCAACGGTTTGTAAGAATCATCTCCAAAATCACTCCAAGGAAGATAGGCTCTGGGTCGTGGTTTACTAGCTGGCCATTAATGTGCACTTTGACCTCGTAGGTGGTTATGGCACTGTGTAGGTAAAACTTGTTATACAAACTATTGATACTTTATTTACACCCCATTTCTGCTTTTACCTCTAGACGCAAAAGACAAACACCAACCCAGTTACAACATTCCAAATCCTATTCTTCCCTTATCATCAAACGTCGAGTGTCGTATTGACACCACTAACTTGGACAAACAGCATTTCTCTCCGTGTCGAGTTCCTGGCCTTATTTAGGAAATCCCTACCCACATTGTTGGACTTCCAAGGCTACAGCAAATCAGGGGCCCTATCTCTCACAGCCACAAGCGTTCACCATGAGCTGACCTGTTCGCTGTGGAGCCTCGGTGACGGAAACCAGGTCATGGTTGGCACGCCCCTGTGTGGTCACCTGTGCAAGTGTCCATTGATCCCAAGGGGCACCGAAGTAATCAGCTACCAGTTCGTCTACGTCTACAGCAAGATGGGCATCTATAATGTCACCATGCAGGAGCTGACAGATTGGTGTCACAACAACTACACGCTGGAGGTGACCGTGAACGAATATGGCTGCAAGTTGCTATATCTGATGTTTGACGACCAGGCGAGCTCGCCAAGTACCGCGCGAGTCGTCTACCTGAGCGACGAGTACATTCTGTTCGTCAACCTCTACTTCCAATGTGTCGTGCCCTGTGTACGGTGAGTCCCTCGTGGCATGCGCCCAGAACAGGGCCGCTCAATTCTAGAAACAGGGAGGTCACACGGCTCGTCATGGTACGGGAACGTTATCATCCCCGATTCAAGTGTTATCCAGGCTCAACCACACTTACCTTCTGACCTCTATAGAGATAGGTGCATTCTTTTGTCAGAGGGAATTTATTGAAACGTATTTTAACCTCCTCCCCGACTGACTGAGGTCTTACCAGTGCCAAAGAGGAAACAATATTGGTTAACCTTGAAGAATCTTCATATTGCAAACACTGTATGGAAGAACTCCTCTTATGCACTACTCTATTTCCCACAACTCCAATTATCCGCAGAAGATCTAGGGTCTGCACAAACTCCATTTACTCATGCTCCTATTCTTCCTAGTCACATAATGATGATGACTATGGTGACATATATATTTCTGTGGATAAGTGGAGTACATTTATGGATAATTGGGTCTGCAATGCTTAGCTGGTACATAACCACAGACGCATAAGAGACGTTATACTGCACCCTTCAACAAAGATCTAAGTGTGCAAACGTCGGGCCATTAATGTTGAGACCACCACATTGCCTGCAGGATCCATGATAGTTCCAGCCAATATTCGCACGTTCTCACAACGTTTGCATGTTTACTGCCGAATGCTGTGCTTGACAACTGCCCTAATTGACATTGGATCAATGTCTATGTTAAACCCAGGTACGTCTACAAATGGGACATTTGGAACGCCGCAGACAACACCTCGTACGACTCGCTTCCAAACATCGGTGGATATTACAAATTCAGCCCCGGCTACTTCACCCCGGGTCTCTATGCCATTAGTGTATTCAGCACACTTGACATCGAGTTTGCCAGCAACCGGACCAACGTCACCTACATCCTGTCGAGGCCCACGCCGCTCGCGGCCTCCATCGTGGGCGGCCCAACGCGCACGGTCGGCGACCAGAGTGACGCCGTGTTTGACGCGGCTACACAGACCTACGACCCGGACAACCCTTCGGCTGGAAGCACTGGGATCTCCTTTGCCTGGAATTGCCAGTTGACTGCAGCTGCCCCCACCCCTGCTACATCGTGCAATGCCAATGTCGCAGGCAGTCCAGCAGCAGCGGCTACTGCCGATGGGGTCTTCACGGTCCCGCGGAAGCTGCTAACACTGGGTAGCACCATCACGGTGACGGCAACGGTAACAAAGGATGACCGCACGGCAAATTACACCCAGGTCAGCACCGTGGTCAGCGGCTCTCCACTGCTTCTCGCCATCAGGTACGTTGTGATTGAATTAGCGCATTAACTTCTCTTTACATTGCTATAAATGTGCTACAATGCTACCTTATGTTTGTAATAATAATAATAATAGCATTTTATAGAGCTCCTTTCACCCGAGGGTCACAAAGCGCTGTACAAGGGCTGCGGAGAGAACGGCATTTCAACAATGACAGATAAAAAAACAACTTATAAAAACCAAAGCAACAAAAAAATAAATGATTAAGGCTGCTTCAAATACACTGAAAGATCGTGAAACAGGCAATCTTAAGAGCGGCAAAAGTCTGCCAGCGTCCCCTAAGATGGCCGTCACTTCTGATGGGCTGTGAAGATGGTTTCAATGTTGTATATTCTGAGTTACTTAGTTATTTTGTTAGTGGTGCCTTTGACATCTGGTAGGAAGGCGCGGGTTTTTTTATATACTCACGTTCTTCATATTGTCGTGGATTTCTCTTTATTGGGAGTTGAACATCCGTTTTTGTGAATCCATTACTGTAGGTGCATCACGAACTGTGAGCAACTGGCGAGCATCAGTGAAAGGTTTTCCCTCCAGGTCGAGTGCCTGGACTGCGTGAGTCTGATGGACATCACTTTGACTTGGTCTTTCTATCGAGATGGAGTCCCTGTTCCGTCGTTTGCAGCCCTCACAGAAGCAGGTACAGTCGTGCTGCATGAGTGACCGGACACGATCAGTATTAAGGCCTACAGGCATTGGCAACTCTATCGATACAACAGCAGCTCGATGTGGCTCTACTGTGCTGAGCCTCACAAGTTCAGGCACATACCCAAGGGGGCCAAGTAGGTCTTGAGGTGCAAAAAGGTGAGAGGCCCTGCCCTCGGCTAGGCTGCAGCAGGTCATTTTTCAAATGTTTGACATGAGATGCGATGTGAGGCTCGTTGAGTCGTTGAGGTATTTGGGCTTAGTGTCCAAAAAATCGTATGGTGACGTATGCTAATACTACAGCATTGTTCTCTATTGCCTTCAAAGGGATCAATTCGGATGGACTGGTAATTCTGGAAGACGTGATGGAGGCCGGTGTAGCGTATGTGGTTAAGGCGACTGCTTCTATGGCAACATTTGCTGCCAGCGAGGCCACGTTCACAACAAGAGGAAATCACTTGCCGGTCGGGGGTAGTTGCAATGCCAACACTTTAACAGGTAGGATTGCAGGGGTTTGCTCGAATCAATCATCACTGCCGTCAAGGCAGTGGATAGATAAATGGGCACTTTGGGATTTTGCCATGAAATGCGCTTCACAAAATCAAGTTTAATCTTAATCTCTTCAACTCGTAAATGTGTGCGCAGTACAGAGGGGAAGTGTTGAGCACAGCACGCGTGATGATGCGTGCTGACTGGAATAAATGAGCGGCCGGGTAAGATAGAGACTGTGCTTGATAGACACCGAAAGGACGGGGAGCAGAAGGTTAATCCATGAACGTGACAAGAGATTTTGTACAAAACGGCCACACCAGTGGATGGACCCTAGTTAGGCCCCATTATAACGGAAAATAATAGAAGGTAATAATATTGGTTGCATTTCTTTTTTTTCTCGGCAGGCCTGGCTGGCTTGACGTGGTTCCAGTTTATGTGCACAGGATGGTCCGATAACGAGATGGGGTATGATAGCTTCACGTACGAATACGTTGGCTCTGTGGCCAAAGAAGAGTTCACGCTGCAGACCACAAAGCTGCAACTGCTGCCTCCATTCCTGCTACCACCTGGAGACTCCACAAACAACTACGCACTACAGCTGCAGATATCGGTGTGCGATGCCCTTGATTGTCAGCCCTTCATTATGTATCTGAAGGTAAGGCAATGTCACACAGTGGTGTGGCATAGTAGTCAGCTGACAAGCATGAAGTCTAATAAAACTCATTCAAAACGATATTCTATCACCCCTTTTCACTTGAACATCCGAGCTGTACCGGTACAGGGGCCAGCACGGCATGGGTTGTTTTCCACTGCCTATTTGCCAAGCTCAGTCATCAACTGAGTCTGGCTTGGGTCCCAGATGTAATATGGTCAGGACTATTGAAATATGCAATGCGTCTGACGTCACATCAACTACAGCATCTCCTTGTGCGAAATTATATAATAATAATAGCATTTATATAGCGCCTTTCACCCGAGGGTCACAAAGCGCTGCACAAAGCTGCAGAGAGAACAACATGTCAACAACGACAGAGCATGGAAAATCAGCAACAATTTGTTTTGGGTTTTTTTTATAATCCGAGCTGTGGCGAGAACGGCATAACAACAACGGGGAGACAGAAAACTGAGAGTCAAGCGATAGCAACGAATTATAAGACAAAGGACAAAAGAAAAAACAACAGGAAAACAATAATAATAATTCTACAACAAGCAAGGAGGGAACAAATGTCCCCGAGCAGACACAGATCGGAAGAGAGAGCTAACATCTCGGCACGGCACCGATAACCCACTCCAACAATCCAAGCCAGAGGAAGGAACGAATGCTCCCAAAAAGGCGCAGGTATGAAGAGAGCCAACAACCTGGCACGACAGCGCTGAGCCGCATCAGAAGTCTTGACAGGACGGCTTGAAGGCTTTACGGAACAAATAAGTCTTGAGACTAGATTTGAAGATGTTCAAGGACTGCGCTGAACGAATTTCCAGGGGAAGAGCATTTTGAAAACAACACATCAGTCCATCATCCCTATGTAGTCGATAAAATGCATACCAATTTTGTAAGCACTTTAACGGTGGTTGCCATAAGATTGTGGAATTTCTAACCACTAGCTCAGGGATATATACATGAGATGAGCACCAATGACTTTACTAATTTGAGCAGGAAATCACATTTTGTTTGAATCCATTGAGAACCATCGTTGAAAACTGGGTCTGTTTTGACAGGTGATGATACCAACTGAAGCACAGCTTTTGGCGGTTCTCAACATGTTTTTTGGGAGTACTGGACATCTCGCAAATAATCTGAAAAATCACGACTACAGTACAGTAATATCCAATATTCAAGCATACTCCACCTTGCTCGTCGCTCTGACGAATGACACAGAGAAACAATACGTGAGTTTATAAGCCCCAAAACGATTTAACCGTTTTCATGTATGTTTTCATGGATCGATGCATGAGCATTGCTGTTAAGAGCTGTCGGGATAGCTGTTTTGAGATAGGAGGAAAGCTCGACCCGTCTATTCCAAAACAGTAACTCTAAAGAGAAATTCTCAACAATGTAACCTCCATCATCATCATAACTGGCAGCAGTATCTATGTTCAATCTGCTACTGGATGAAGGCCTCCCCCAGGCCATATCAAAGTGGGTTATTTGCCCATATTTGACCACACTGAACAGCATGTGCTGGTGAATCGGGTGCTCACAACTGGTTCAGAATGTGCACGCTGCTGATTACTGCCGTGGCTCGGGATCGTCCCTAAGTCTCTGGGTTCATAGCACAGTGCACACAAGCACTCCACCACCATTGCTCGCACTTGGTCGTGTTAATAATTTTGACCTTCCCAGCTTGTGCTCACATTGTCAATATATATGTTTCCTGACTAAAATGTCGTACGGTTAGAACATTTCCTAATTTGTATGTTTCGAATTTTGCACATTGCAGGCATACGAACAATTACTTAGAGGCATTGTGAATGCTAGTGGCCAACTGTACACCACAGGTGACATCAAACAATACAGCGAGACACTGAGAACTCTGACGAACAATACATCGATGCTCGTCGGAGACCTCCAGGTACGAAGGGTGGCAGGGTGGCTTTGCAGTGGTAACATCTGTGCCTCACAGAAAGTCCTGAGCGATGCAGTTTGATGTTTCCCCCCGAGTTCTCCAGTTTCCTCCCACAGGTTTAAGACGCTTATTTTTTTACGTGAGCCGCCATTGTAGCCCCTTCCCCGGGGGCTACAATGGCGGCGCGTTCCCTACGCTGCGGCCACTCTCAGAACAAAGTATGGTGTTATCATGTTCTTTTTTGTCAACGTCTTCATCAAGATACAACTGCAGCTGTCAGTTACTGCTAGACACCATTGCAGAACGACAATGGACAACCTGTACCAACGCAGTCTCAGACAGGCGAGCTTCGGGGCCTGGGCTTGCTCCTTCGAGCCTGCCAGACCCACGCCTTTGCAAGCCAAGCCATACCTAGCCATGCCAATCCAAGTCAAGTCAAGCCAAGCCAGCTGGCGGACTCTAACTCGGTGCTCCTCAGCCAGACGAGCTTCGGGGCCTGGGCCTACTCCAGCAGCCTACAACACTCGTGGCCTTGCAAGCCAAGCTAATGTGGAGCCAAGCCAAGCCATGCCAAGCCAAGTGAAGCCAAAGCCAAGCCACGTCAACCCAAGCCAAGTCAACCCAAGCCAAGCTCCAAGCCAAGCCAAGACAGGTCAGGTCAAGCCAATCCAAGCCTAGACCTTCCATACGAGCTTCGGGACCTGGGCCTGCTCCGGCAGCCTACCACACCCGCGGCCTTGCAAGCCAAGCCAGGTCAGGTCGGGCCAAGCTGATGTGGAGCCAAACCGGGCCATGCCAAGCCAAGTCAAGCCAAAGCCAAACCAAGTCAACCCAAGCCAAGCCAACCAAGCTCCAAGTCAATCCAAGCCAAGTCCTTCCATGTGGGTACCGGCGCAGGGGTCTGGAGAAATGGCGGCGCATTCCGATGCAGCGGCTACTCTCGGACCAAACAGTGCAGGGTCTTCATGGTTTCATGTTCCTTTTTTGTCTACGTCTTCATCAAGTAACAAGTATTAGCCGTCGGTTTCTGCGAGTCATTTGCAGAACGACAGTAAACAACACCGGGGTCTGACAGAAACGGTATTTCGATTCTCTGTATGTCCTGTACATATGGTAGAGTTGACAAATAAAGTTGAATTGAATTGATATGCTATGGATTTTATAGTGTTATAGTCATTCATGCAAAGTGCTTCTCATAATCGCTGAGTAGGAATCAATGGTATTACACATTCTAATTAATCAATAGGGTTTTAAACAAACAAGCATACCAATTATTGTCCCTACTAGCAGCGCACTTGGAAAGACAGTGCTGAGACACCATGTGGAGAGACAGCTGCCACCAGGGGGTCCCATAGTCTAAGAGTTCTTCTGCCCTTCTAGTGGAATTGTAGCGCTGTGTCAAGTTGCATTGCTGAGCTATAACCTAATGCAATGTTGGATGTCCTTGTAGAATGTCGCTGCTGATGGACTCAAGTCTGCAACAGACATGTTTGCAACTTGTCGGAAAGTAAAAACATCGCAAGTGTACAAAATTTCACAAGGTATCCCTCTCGCCTCTATCTGTCTTTAGAGCTAAAGCTCATGTTCTGTGTTCTGTTATTACGGAACTTATCCGTGCTATATTCACATATAGTTGGTTGGTGGTGGTCACTTATCCAGGTATTACTCATCCTGGCTTAGCTTCTGAGGTCTGACAGGATTAAATGTATTCGTGGTGGCTATGGCATAGGCACGTTGTAGAAGCACAGAAATATAATGTATTTACTAGAACATAATTTGTTTGTTTATATCATGCTTTGCCGTGTGTGTTTGTATTCAAGTCTTACTGGACGTGGCAGCAAATATTTTGAAAGCGTCAGCATCGACAGGCGAGACATATGATGCCTTACAAAACAAAACAGATGGAAGCCTTGATCGAGAAATGAACAGGGTAATGTGAAATCTATAAGCGCTGACGAAACGTCAAACAACCACAAAACCTTCTAAACAACCAGTTGTACTCATAGCTTAATCTGTGGTCATTAATTATTTTTCCCCGCTTAATCCTGTACAGGGTCATGGAAGGGCTAGAGCCTTATCTGGCAGACACAGGGTGCAAGGCGTGCTATCTGCAGGTCGGGACACCAGTCCATCGTAAGCCACTGGGGTTAATTTGTCAGCAGGCTAATGTATTTCGACTGTGGGAGAAAACCGAAGTACCCAGCGCAAACCCACACTGACACGGGGAGAACATTGAAACCCTTCATGGAAAAGGTGGCAACTTATCTGGGAAATGACTACAGGAATTGAATACAGGAATTCTTGCTGTGAGGCACCAGCGCTATTCACTGCACCACCGTGCCACCCTAATTATGCCCACCAAACAGCTGCAGTGCAAATCCAAATGCATTTGATGCCCTATTCAAGTCTGGCCTTTGGTCAATTTGGCTGAGGTCGCCACACTTGTTGCACGCCTAAAAGTGCGTCCAGTTTAGAGATAAAGGGATGAATTGACCTCAAGTTTATGATCTAGATGGATTGCTACATCATGGGATTGTGAGGGATGGTGACGGCTAGGGAAGGCTGATGAGAGACGAGGGTGTCAGTGGCTAAACGTGTGGCTTAACGTTCTCAATGCCTACAGGGCCGGTCACTGTTCTACGACGTCTACGATTCCATCGAAAACATCCTGACAGTGGTGAACAACATAGAGGTGCCCGGAGGCAATGTGGCACTCTTCCACAAGGCCGATCACTCTACCGTGGCCGTCGTGCTCTCCGCAAAGCGAAACAGCACGATCGACTTTTCCATCAACGCTTATGCCAACGCCAGCGTC
>JAZEWU010000055.1:2672126-2682404 GCA_036362915.1 Geotria australis | reverse complement strand
GGCTCACCGCGACCCTGTATAGGATTAAGCGGTTTCTGAAAATGAATGAATGAATGAATAATATACTTACAGTCTATACATAAAGACTATAGTCTATAAATAAAATACCCAGTTACGATAAGCGCCACCGGCATTACAATACACAGTTCAGATAAGCGGCCCGCTACTACAATACCCAGTTAAGATAAGCGACGCCTCTAATACAATCCCCAGTTACGATCGATCGCTGGGTCGCCCCAGCTAGTATATGATAAATTATTTTGTGTATACGGAAATTTTCGGGAGTAACAAACACACAATAATACGCAATAATACACCTTAATGAACGATGTCTAGTATCATAAAAAGTAATGACTGGCAAAAACGTACCCACAAATCGTGGGGCATTCGAAAGTGGTCATGGCGTACTTTAATTGCCTTGTTTTGCGTTGTTTATAATCAGGGAGACTTGCGAGCTATAATAAAGTATTCGATCCCCCCTTGGTCGATATGGAATTCATCAAATTTATAGGTAAGACAGTTACGCAAATCGACTCTCGCACTTTTGCGCCCCCCACACCTAACCACACCCAAGTTCATCATCATCATCATACGCTTAATCCTGTATAAGGTTGCGGTAAGACGGAGCCTATCCAGGCAGGCACAGGGCGCAAGGCAGGGCTATACCCAGGATGGAGGTGCCAGTCCATAAGTTTGCACGTTCTCCCCGTGTCCGCGTGGGTTTTCACCGGGCACTCCGGTTTCCTCCCACATTCCAAAGACATGCTGCTGCATAGGTTAATTGGCCTTCTGACTAAATTGCCCCTGGTGCCCGGTGATGGACTGGCGTCCCATCCTGGGTATAGCCCTGCCTTACACCCTGTGTCTGCCGGGTTCGGTACAGGATTAAGCGGTTTCTGACAATTTATTAATTAATGCTTAATGTGAGCTACGAATGCTTTGGTGTTGGCATTGTCTAACTACTGCTTGCCGTTGTACTGGTCACCTTTGTCTATAACATTGGTGAGGCATTGAAATAATTGAGGCTGTCTCTGGTACAGGCCAATCGGTGTTACGGACAGTGCTTACATCATCAAAGCATAATTGTTTACTTTTTTACCACAAGTACACTTGGTTATGGAAACGTTGATGTTTTGTATTTGACTTCTCTATTTTGCGTTGTAACGTCCTAACACGTGTACTTAGATCAGAAAGGGTTAACTTATTTCTCATTCAACCACTGTCAATCATATGTACACGTAGTGTAGCTCTTTTTACGAGTTTAGGTCACGTGAGAAGGTATGCAAGTGTTGTGCACCCGTCGATATGTTGGATCAAACGACTGAACATACAACACTTACTTTTAAAGATGTTTTCGACGTTTTGCTGGTAATTACATCCAGCGTTTTACTCCCGATGAAGCTGGATGTATCGACGGGTGCACAACACCTTTTCACCTGACCTAAACTCTTAAAAAGAGCTACACTACGGATAATATCGGTCATGAAAGCCTTCGAACTAAATATGTGCACTTGTTTCTTTTCTCTGCCTTGCAGTTAAAGTGAGCACTCTTCCAGCTTCCCAAGTTTCCATCTTCATGGGATTTTCAAACACGAGGTCGTCCTGTGGAAACAGCACCGAATTAGTGTTTCTCAAGAGCAAAGCTCCCAGCGTCACAATTTGCAAGGATGGCTTTTGCCAACCGGCACCAACGTATACAATGGAAATGTATACAACGCAACCATTTAAACTTAGTATCTACAAGCGGTCGGAGACGTTGATAATTGAAACGACCGACGAAATAATTGTGTATCCATTTAACGCCACGTGTGCAATCAACACTTTGGCTTTAGGCGGAGATATAGTCGTCAATTATATCATTCCCCCTGCCAGAGGTATGTTGTCACATTCAAAAGCCAATAGATAGTTGTTTATTATTACACTAGAAAATACCCGGTGAGCTTGCAAGCTCTTTCCGGGTATATTTTTTTATTTCATACTCAAATTAGCACTGAGGTGGTTGCCCATCTGTTGTTTGCAGCCTTAAGCCAGTTGTAGACATTCCACATTGATATGGGGGAACTGGTCAATCCATAGCACATGCACCATCGACTTCCTGCAAAGCGGTCATTGTATTAATAATAATACTAATTAATAATTTTACAATTACAACGCACACATATTGATTCACTGTCGAAGGTAGTCATTCGACAAGAGAAGGCGGAGGAGGCAGCCAGGCGGTTTTCCGCCGCTTAACACTTTTTCTCATTGCCGTAAAGGGTTAAACCTCGTATATTCTACATTATTTGTAAAACGGCAAAAAGGTCCAATAGTCCAAATTACATACATTTAAATTGGTCTTGTAGTATACGTGGTTTTCTTTGTTAACTTACCTAATGGAATGATGTGACTTTTATTTGCAGGCAGTGAAATGTTCCAATCTTTAGGTTGCATTCTCACGAGATTGGCTGGCAAATTCTTTATGTTAATCGGTTCATCAACAAACAAAAATGGGGACAAATTTCCAACAATAGACAGTAGAGGATATAATTGCATAGAATACTGGGGTTTAACAAAATCTGGGTTCCTAAAACATTTGGCATCCAACTCTTGCCTTGCATACCAATCGTCTAACAATACAGCGTTGGCCCTGAAACGCTGCGAAGACAGTCCTTTGCAGATGTTTTTTATTCGAGGTCAGTTAAGGTGTCTGCCTTCAGATGACTACATCGACATGGATGCATCCAACATCAAACTCATAAAATCAAAACCACTCTATAGTTGGATCATTTACAAAGGTATGTAGTTTTTTCTTTTTTGTGCCTTATGTCTAATCAACTCCGGCAAGTTGTAGTGTGGTGCCACGAAAGAGGTGCGCCTGTCGTGCCAGGACATGTACGCCAAGTGCGGCCGCTCCTCTTTAGCACAGGCCAAGACGCGAAAGCAGGCTGCATTCCGGGGGAGAATGGGATGAAAGTGTAATGACCCATATGTGATCAGAAGTTGGTGGACGAAGTGACCGCGTCAATCCCCCGCCCTACGGAAAATGATGTAATGAGGAAACCAGTTCAAGCCTGGGCAGGCCCATGGTCTAGCCGAAAAGGGCGGGGGCCGAGGGAGGAATAAGGGGATTAATTCCCTCCGCTCATTGTGTTCGGGAACATTGAGGGTGACCTAATGTTTACTCGGTAGAATCCCCGCTGCTTTCTCTATTGTGTAAGGGATTACAGTGGCTAAACTTGGAGTGGAGGCCATGAATCATTAACAGCAGGGGAGGGATGATGTCAGAGCTGACGTCAGAGCTTTTCAGCATAAAAGGGCGGACGCCCAGATACGGGGAGAAGCGTTGGATTGGAGAGGTCCTGAGACAGGTTCTGTGAGAGGTTCAGAGAACGGGGCATGCTCCGGGCGCGTCCTGGGGCGTGCCTGGCACAGCCTGGTCAGTGTGCATGTGAGCTGGGGAGTTGGCGTGGGCCGCGCGCTGCTGCGCTCCACTGCTAGCTAGTAACTAAACGGCGTGCCTGTGAGCGAGAAGCTCGGTGATAGCAAGCTTGAGCGGTTGTAGTGACGGACTGCCGTTCATGTTGAGAAGTCTTGCTGGTGAATATTAAACGACACTCTGCCTTTGGAAGTCCACGCTTTGACCTTCATCTGTGTGGGAGGGGGGGTGCTTCGGCGGCTCCTGAGTCACGCCAACAAACGTGTGCTCTCGTGTCCGTGGCGTTCAACTTGACGCCCTGGAACGTGGTAAAAGACCCGACGGCTCATCCTGACAAGAGACGTCGGTCCTGACAAAAGGATCGGGCCATCACAAAGGATGGAATGCACCTGGATTAACATTTCAAAGCGCAGACAGTGCCAGGAATGAGATCATTGCGTGACTTAGGCTGTGTATTGGCAAATCCGCGGGAAAGTCCCAGACGAAAAGGCGCAAAGGAGTTTGCACGTTCTCCCCGAGTCGGCATCAGTTTCTGCTGGACACTCCGGTTTCCTCCCACAGTCCAAATACATGCTACTTCATAGGTTGATTGGCCTGCGAACTAAATTGCCCACGGTGCCGTGATGGATAAGCATCCCATCCTAGGTATAGCCCTGCCTTGCGCCCTGTGTCTGCTGGGATGGGCTCCGGCTCACTTTCGATTCGATTCCTCACAGCGTGATGGTTACATGACAGCATCCCATTGCAACAAGTTCTTCTTTAGTTGCAGACAACTCTTCAACATTTAGAGATATAATAGTCAGCGCTGGCCTTAAAGGCGGCCGGCATTGGCCTCTCTTCTTGCTCCAGACTGAGGGGCGTCTGGCATCTGCTGAGCTTCTGGACATCGTTGTCTTTCAGCTCCTCGGCTTCGCAGTGTTTGGTATCATTTACAGGTAATACCAAGTATTACTTGACAGGGATCGCGACGTGAACGCCTCTACCTTGATCCGGCTCACTGCGACCCTGTAAAGGATAAAGCTGTTTCTGACAATGGATGGATGGCTCTGTTGACCTCACCGTGTCATAACTCTCACGCCCAACTTTTGCAGACATTGACCCGATTGGCCTCGATAATGGAATGGTGCTAGATGTCGCCATTACGTCGTCATCGGAAGAAAATAACCTGGAGGCCCGATTCGCCCGTCTGAACAACCAGGCTGGGTTCTGGAGACCAAAGATTCCGTCAAACGCACAGTTACGCTTCGACCTTCCGATGTGTTATTTGAACGCGGTTATCCTGCAGGGCTCTGCACTTGAAGTCGATGAAATAATGCAAAGCGATCCCAGTTGGGTGACATCGGTGAAAATTACCCTGAAGAACAATGCAGATGTGGTGTATTCGGCGGTAAATGCAATGCACGAACAATAATAATACAATTTATAACGCGCACAAATTACCCGCTCAGCCGAAGCGAGACGCAGATACTGAGGCGCAGATGTAGGTCTTCACAGCTCGATTAATTGTTTAGTTGGTCAATAACATCATAATATATAGGAGCGTTTTTTTAAGTTGTGGGAGGAAACCGGAGGAAATCCACGCAGAACAGCTGGCGGACGCTAACTCGGTGCTCCTCAGACAGACGAACTTCGGAGCCGGGGCCTACTCCAGCAGCCCACAACATCCGCGGCCTTGTAAGCCAAGCCAAGTCGAGCCAAGCTGGTGTGGAGCCGGGCCGAGCCATGCCAGGCCGGGTCTAGCCAAAGCCAAGCCGGGTCAGCCCAAGCCAAGCCAACCCAGGCCAGCCCAAGCCAGCCCAAGCCAGCCCAAGCCAACCCAAGCCAAGTTAACCCGTGCCGGGCCAAGTCAACACAGGCCAAGCTCCAAACCAAGCCAAGACAAGTCAAGGTCAAGCCAGTCCAGGCCTGGGCCTTCCATGCGGGCTTCGGGGCCTGGGCCTGCTCCGGAGGCCTACCACACCCGCGGCCTTGCGGGCCAAGCCAGGTCAGGTCGGGCCAAGCTGATGTGGAGCCAAGCCGGGCCATGCCAAGCCAAGTCAACCGAGGGCCGGGCCGCGTCAACCCAAGCCAAGCTCCAAGACAAGTCAATCCAAGCCTTCCATGTGGGTGCCGACGCTGGGGTCTGAGGAAATGGCGGCGCGTTCTGATGCAGCGGCTACTCTCGGACCGAACAGTGCGGTGTCTTCATGCTTTCATGTTCGTTTTTTTTATTATGTTGTCATCAAGTAACAAGTATTAGCCGTCGGTTTCTGCGAGTCATTTGCAGAACGACAGTAAACAACGCCGGGTCTGAGAGAAACGGTATTTCGATTCTCTGTATGTCCTGTACATATGGTAGAGTTGACAAATAAAGTTGAATTGAATTGAAACACACACACTCCACATAGAAAGGCGACCAAGGCGGGCAAGACCATTCTTTCTGTGAGGCGCAGCAGTTACCATAGGGACTGGGGACTTGTTCCCGACTTTTACATAGGAAAAAATATATAACCGTGCACTGACATATTTTAGACGGACCTACGATTCTGTTGTAGTTTTGGATCGACGCAAAAGCTGGACATCACGTGAAATGTCATCACTTACATTGCATGACGTCGACAATGATCCCGACAAAAGTGGCATTACGTGGCATCTGGTGGCATCACTTTTGTTAGCATGAAGATGCGTCAGATTAGATCCATGTAATGAATTGGAAATACAATAATATCCATCCATCCATTGTCAGACACCGCTTAATCCTGTACAGGGTGAGCCGGAGCCTATCCCGGCAGACACAGGGCGCAAGGCAGTGCTATACCCAGGATGGGACGCCAATCCATCACAGGGCAGCGGGGGCAAATTAGTCCACAGACCAATTAACCTATTCAGCAGCATGTCTGTGGACTGTGGGAGGACATGAAATGTTTAAATACCAAACGTATCCTTATAGGACCCTAATATATCTTGCGTGGTATTTTATTGCAGGACGCGACAGGAAACACGAACCCTGTTGAACCGAAAACAGTATGGTTTCCATTAGCTTACCCAACAACGAGAGTCGAACTGACTCCGCTGACCTGGACCACGGCCGGCATAGCCCTCCGCGTGGAATTCCTGGCCTTGTACCGCAAACCTTTACCCACGCAGCTGAGCTACTTCATAGTAGGCAACCTAACGGTCGCGTTTATGGCGAGCAACATATACGCCGAGATCAGCTGCTATTTGTGGCGTTTCCCGAGCGGAATCGGCATTATCGTGGGCTCGGTCCATTGCAGTGGCCAGTGTCCGGAATGCCATGTGAAACCGCGAGACCCCAGCGTGGATTTCGTCAGGTTTGTTTACACGTTTATGGAGGCCGGCGTGAAACAAGTTTCCGTGGAAGAGATTAGGCGGGCGAGTGGTGCGACGTACACGCTCAAGGTCGTGCTCGGCGGTGGCTGTGATGTGACAAACATGGCTCTAGACGTGCAGGCCGGCACGCCGGAAACAGCCCGCGCTGTATTCCGCTCCGAAGTGTTCACCGTCACGGCCAACCTGGAAACTAACTGCAGTGACGGCAACATGCGGTGAGTGTGATGCAGTGGTTGATGGACACGCTAGTGTTTATCCATCCATTTTCAGAAACCGCTTAATCCTGTACAGGGTCGCCGTGAGCCAGAGCCTATCCCGGCAGACACAGGGCGCAAGGCAGGACTATACCTAAGATGGGACGCCAGTCCATCGTAGGGCACCTGAGGCAATTTACTCAGTAGGCCAATTAACCTGGCAGCATGTCTTTGGACGGTGGAAGGAAACTGGAGTGCCCAGCGAAAACCCACGCGGACATGGGGAGATCGTGCAAACTCCACACAGAAAGGCCCCTGAGCTGGGGATTCGAACTCGGGAACTTCTTGCTGTGAGGCGGCAGCGCTACCCACTACGCCACCGTGCCGTGTTGCATTTTAATCGTGTTTATATCAAGTCCAATTGTTCCAATTGGGGCGGCACGGTGGCGGAGCGGTGTATAGCGCTGCCGCCTCACAGCAAGAAGGTTCCCAGATTCGCATCCCGGCTCCGGTGCCTTTCTGTGTGGAGTTTGCATGTTTTCTCCCCGTGTCCCCGTGGGATTTCGCCGGGCACTCCAGTTTCCTCCCACAGTATAGCTCTTTTTACGGGTCGTAAACCCGACATAGCCAATTAGCAACGTTTGTCACTTGAACAACACGTGCCAATTCCTTTCCTACTTCAGCAAACCGCTACATTGGAGAGCGAACACACAACATTTACATAAGCCCATAACATTGGTGACGAAGACCTTCGTGTTGAACGCGTCTCTTGATCAGGCAACGCTACAAGTGGAGCATTACCGACGCAACCGCCAACACCCCGTACGGCGTGGTGGCCGATACAGGCAGCAGTTCCTCATTCGCATCGGGCCACTTCAAGCCAGGACTCTACTTGATCTCTGTGACCGGCACAGTGGACACGAGCAGCCGTGTTGCCCGGGCCTACATCCGCGCTGTGAACACGCCGCTCGCGGTCTCCATCGTGGGCGGCTGGAAACGCTCCGTCGGAAACCAAGCGGACAGCTCCTTCGACGCGGCGGACGTCACCTACGACCCAGACGACCCGGCGGCCGGGAGCACGGGCATGACTTTCACGTGGACGTGCCGGGTTTGGGGAGGGCCGAGCGGCAGCAGTTGCGAGGAGGTCACGACGTCAGGCGGGGTCCTCACCGTGCCCAAGCGGGTGCTGCAGCACGGTGGCACGCTCACTGTGACCGTGAGCGTGACCAAGGACGCGCGCACCGGGAACTTCACGCAGATCGGCAGCATCGTTGCTGGGAGCCCCTTGCTCATAACCATCCGGTACTGTTGTGGTTCATCCCTTGAACTCTGGTCGTCACTCTTGAAAATGAGATGGTGCGCTTTCTCTTTGAGTTGAATGAAAGAAACTTCATGTAAAAAAAAAGATGCAAGGTTTTACCTTTTCTGGCAATGAGACGGGTTTTGAGATCTTAAAAACACCAAATGGACACCTTTTGGCAAAGGGTCCAGTTTGCAAGAAGCCACACATGTTTGTGGCAAAAAAACATGCAAACCAAATGCTATGATAATATATGCATTGTCCTTGAAACTGATTGGCCCACACCAGAGATGGCTTTCTTTATAGCCTAGTCTTAGTTTTAGCCAAGTGTTGCCGAAAGGCAGGCGGTTTTGGACAATGCAAACATCAACGCATTAGTAGCATTGATATTGCTACCAATGCATTGATATTTGCATCATCAGTCGTTATGCTTCCAATGTGGGAGGCGAAACGTCGCGAGGGAGAGATGGAGATTGCTCGACACGGCTATCGCGAAACGACAGCTTTGAAGAGCAACCATCATGAATCCAGCCGTAACAAACCTACATCAGCCCGAGCATTCACGGGGAGTCGCAGCAGTCCCGTAAAGAGATTGCAGGCTCACTGTGTATTTTTCTATTGTAATAATAAACATCTATCTAAAAGTTACGTTGCACACTGAGCATGTTATTCATAAGAAATTGTCCCGTGTTTCTCCGTAGGTGCGTCACCAACTGTGGGCCGTTGCTGAGCGTCAGGGAAAAGCTTTCCCTGACAGTCCAGTGTGTGGACTGTCCGAGTCTAAGTGAATCCTCTTTCGTCTGGTCGCTGTATAAAGATGGGCTCCCAGTCTATCCGTTTGCAAACCTTACTGAAGCAGGTGACATGACTTTCATCATTTCACACTTGCCACACGCTCATTCGTTTATGTTTACAGGCATTTTCAAGCACCAGCCCCCCCCCCCCGAGACCCTGTGTATGACTAAGTGGGGAATGATAATGAATGGAATGAATAATTCGTATCGTCAATGAACGCTGATGGTTGCTCATCAGAGCTGTTCTCTCGCAATAGCCGTGTCGAGCAATCTCCATATCTCCCTTGCAACGTTTCACCTTCCACATTGGAAGCATCATCAGGCGTTACACTGGCAAAAAAGGTGCCCATAGTCTAAACAGCTAGACCCGAGCTACTAATGCATTGATATTTGCATTGTCTAAAAACTGCTTGCCCATGGCTAAACACCAAGACTAGGCATTAACGAAAGCTGTCTCTAGTGTTGGGCCAATCAGTTTGAAGGACAATGCATATAACAGAAACTTGGGCTTGTCGCAGTTATCGGCCAGAATGCTGGAAAGATGGCTGGTATTGGCACAGACAATTGCCTTCCGGTAATGGAGGAGTTGGTCCTTTAAGATTTCACTGTGAACGGTGAGGCCAGATTTTCACCAAGTCCATTCAGCCCTGCGTGCATTTGCCTTGAGATCCCGGAGTTCAGCAGTATACCAGGGAGATGATTTTCTATGTAAGATATAGCATGATTTTAATGTGGTCAAATCATCACGTATGCTTAATAGCACGTTGTTGTAGGAATCAGCTGTCACATCAGGGGCAGAGTGAGCCGAGGCAGAAAGTGAAGTACTATTGATTGCAGCTGCAAATATGTCTGGAGTGAGGGCGCTAAGGTTTCGAAATTGGATTTGGCGCTTGGTATTTGGAGATCAAAGCACACAGCTGAATGATCAGACAAACCAGGATCGGTGACGGACATGTTGGTTACCGAGATGCCCCAGGAGCAAACCAAGTCAAGAGTATGGCCGCATGTGTGAGTGGGAGAAGTCACGTGTTGAGTCAAGCCCAGTGAGGTCAGCGTGGCCAAGAGATCCCTAGAAAGAGGGCTCTTTAGAAAGTCAACGTGGATGTTGAAATCGCCAAGAATCAGGATCCTTTCAGAACAGGAGTACATCATAGAAAGCAGCTCAGACAATTCATTGACAAAATAAGTGAAGACTCCAGGTGGGCGGTAGAGCAGCACCAACTTCACAGGTTGAGCCGACCT
>JAZEWU010000055.1:2645799-2667958 GCA_036362915.1 Geotria australis | reverse complement strand
CTTTGTGACCCTCGGGTGAAAGGCGCTATATAAATTGATATTATTATTATTATCACAGGACACCGGGGCCAATTTAGTCAGCAGGTCAATTAACCTACGCAACAGCACGTCTTTGGACTGTGGGAGGAAACCGGAGTGCCCGGCAAAAACCCACGTGGACACTGGCAGAGAACATGCATAGTCCAGACAGAAAACTACCCGTGCGGGGATTCGAACCCGGGTACTTCTTGCTGTGAGGCGACAGCGCTACTCACCGCGCCACCCTACTGCCCTAGTTTAAATCTTAACCGTGGTTTATATTTATAGGGGTGGCAAGGTGACACTGCAGTGCTCAAACGCGTGCCTTACAGTCAGAAGGCTCCTGGATTTGATTACCGACTCGGGCATCTTTCTGCGTGGAGTTTGTATGTTCTCCCACTTTTTTTTTTAATCGGGTTTCTCCGGGTTCTCCGGTCTCTTTCCTTGGATAAAACTAAATCAGGAAATGTAACTGGAATTCGCCGTCAAGCATCCCATTGTGATCCACCAACCCCGAAAAAATAATCTGCAAACTTCTGAATTGGGAATATGCACAACACTGTGGCTCCCTTGTGTGAAAACCTGACAGGACCTTCGTGCAAAATAGCCTTAAGACTCTGTGAGTCTCAATGCTCACAATAAGTGTCTTGACAATAATCTTTAAAATAACTTTAGAGCACTGCACTTGAACTGTGGAGTATGGAGCATTCTTCCAACGTAAAACCTGAACTCATACTTAAATCGTATGTTTGTTTTTGTTTAATTAGATGCACAACAAATTAATCACGGGCATCGTGAATGCTACTGGGAATCTGTTCGCTCCTGCTGATGTCAAGCTGTACAGTACAACCCTCAAGTTGACAACCAACGATGTTACACCCGTAAGGCAGAGGCGCCAGGTATAACACTCACTTCCCATAAAGCTTGTCAAACATAATTGTATATGTCCTAGTAGTCATCATCATCATTGTCAAAAACGGTGGCGCGGTGAGTAGCACTGTCGCCTCACAGCAAGAAGGTCCCGGGTTCGTATACCGGCTCCGTATACCGGCTCGGGTGCCTTTGTGTGTGGAGTTTCCATGTTCTCCCTGTGTCCTCGTAGGTTTTTGCCGGGCACTCCGGTTTCCTCCCACAGTCCAAATACATGCTGCTGTCTAGGTTAATTGACCTGCTGACTAAATAGCCCCCGGTGCCCTACCATGGACTGGCGTTCCATCATGGGTATAGCCCTGCCTTGCGCCATGTGTCTGCCGGGATAGACTGCGGCTCACCGCGACCCCGTCGCTCAGAATCCCATGTCGCCATTATTCTAGGAACTTTCATCAGCGCTGAACTTTGCGTCTCAAGTTTCGTCACTCTCGGAGAAGGGGACCAGCTCCGATGTGCAGAAGGTTTCTCAAGGTAACGTCATCCTTGCTCTCGCGAAACATCACTGGCACCCACACGACCACCAGAAAGCGCAGGGAATCCCGTAATAAGTTTGGCCCCCTCGTGCGATCCTGGATAAGTAAATGTCACCTACTATTATTCTCGGCTTGGTTTTTACACTTTATTTGTTTCATATGATGGCAATTAAAATTGGCTGGAAAATAACTTCATTATGCATCTGTAGTGAAACGTTTGGTGTATCTAATATCCGCTGTGCCCGTGTGTCCACGCATGCCGAAGTGTTGCTGGATGCGGCTGGGAATCTGCTCGAAGTCAACCTCTTGACAAGCCAGGGCTACGACATTCTTGAAACGAAAGGCAATGGGAGCCTTGAAAGTGAGATTGAGCAGGTACCGCAATCTGCACAATCATTTCAGTTGCTGAAACTGATATGCAAAGATCGCATCCAGTGATGAAACCCCCTTCTCCCAAAATAAATACAGTCTCTCCTCAAAGTACGACGGGGTTACATTCCGATGAGCTCGTCGTAAGTCGACAATACCCTTATAACAGTTAGTAAACAAAACACAACCGGCTGCTAGACACTCAAACACAGACTGAGACCTGGACTATAATAAGTATGGCCGTCTTGTGGCGGCACGGCCAGCCAATGTCATCGCACCGCAGCTGAAGCGGTCGTCGTTAGACTTTACGAGCAACCGTTGGGACTCAAAAATAATATAAAAGGATTACTGGGACGGCCGTCGTAAGTTCTGGTGGTCGTAAGTCGCACATGTCGTAAGTCGAGGAGATACTGTAAATAGATATAAAGATGTTTATTATCTTTGTTTCCAATGTAAGGTGTCTCGATGTTGTCCCTTTGCATTTAATGGATGCGCGCAGAGCATTTCTACGTTCTTCAACATCTACGATGGCATCACCAACCTCATGACCTTGGTGAACGATAGGCAGGTCCCGGGTGGAAAGGAATCCGTGTTCAGCACGCCCTCCGTGTCCGCGCTCGCCATCGTGCTTCCTTCCAGGAAAAACATGACGGTCAAGTTAAACGTCAGCCTCGCCCTGATAGAGATGACCACAAACTTTCCAACCACGGTGGCAGAAGTCCCCACCGCTAAGCCCTTAAAACTTCAGGTAAGTAGGTATGAGATGTGCATACACTACACTCGTGTGGTGCAATTATCATGCGTACAGCCGTGGAAACCTATATCAGTAAAGTAAACGCGTGTATTTTGCGTTTTTTTAAATTAAACGTGGTAAATTTGGACCGTGGCACCTGCACGCTATGTCCCTAAGCTTGATAATGACGCCACAGGAGCTTTAACCTGCACTGTTTGAAGTAGACATATTATTATTAAGTAGCCGGCACCTGATATTTAACTGTTAATACGCACCACTGCAATATTAACCAGGGCGGCTGGCTGGATTGCAGCAGCATCTGCAGTGATGCGGGCACTGTACCGGTCCGTGGTAGTGAAGCGGGAGCTTGGTCCTAGGACGAAGCTCTCGGTTTACAGGTCAATCTACGTCCCTATGCTCACCTATGGTCGTGAGCTTTGGGTAATGACCGAAAGATCGAGATCACGGATACAAGTGTGAGGAACCCTTCTCGGTCCCTCTTCGATGCCGCGAGACGACCGCGCCGCTCCATCACACTCTGGGGTTGACGCCGCGGCCTCCGCGTGCGGCGCGGAATCATGATGATCCGTAGCTCCCTCGCTGCTGTGAGCGGCGCGGGCTGGGGATCTCTCCCTACTATCCCCTTCTCTCCTCATGCTCCGTGTCAGAGGCACTCTCACAAGGATAGGTTCCACTCTGGTCTGTCGTCGGCGCTGGGTCTTTTATTCCACAGTGATAAATCCACACGGTAGACGTACGCTGAAATCCAGTGATAAATCCAGTGATGCTCCCGCTGCACAGGCACCCTCCCTTCGCTGGTTTCGTAACAGACCAGCAGTGGATCACTGCAGCGCGCAGCCAACACTCGGCTTCCCAGCACCACCCATAGCCCACTTTCAGAACCACGCCTCCAAGACACCCACCCCGAGCGAACCTGAACACCCGCCTTATATTCATCCAAAGGCATCTGACGTCACCACTTGACGTCACCCTCCCCTCCGTTAATCATTACAGTCTTTAAGCTATTTTTTAGTAACTATAATCCCCTTACACAATGAGGGGCGGGGGGAAAAGCCCATGACCTCACCCCCCCCCCTAGAGTGGGATGTGACGTGATCACTCGACCCTCCCCTCGCTGGGCCGCCGGCGAAACCTGACCTAGACTTATACCAGGTCATTACACAAGCGGGATAAATTAAGTTTCTCTGCAGGGTTGCAGGGCTCACTCTCTGTGACAAGGTGTGGATCACAGCAATCTGGGAGAACTTCAATGTAGAGTGGTTACTCATTCGGATTGAGAGGAGCTAGTTGAGGTGGCTCTGGCAACATCCTCTGCTTGGTGGAGAAAACCAAGATCGTCTTGTTTTCTGAATATGCTGTCATCGGAAGTCGCGGTCCCGCAGTGTGTTGGAAAGAGAACTCCCAGGTACTGCGCCCAATCCAGTCTCTGGAGGCGACGTCATAGCTCCAAGGCCCACGCCACTGCAGCTAACACACGGAGATGTATCTCCCCCCCATCAGTCGCATTAAGACCACGTGTTTGTCTCACGTCTGTAAATGTCGAGGAAACCCATCGCAACAGAAACGTTTAATGCAGGCCAGAAAAATAAATCATAAATAGACTTGATAACACACACAGATGTACTGATGTTGGTTGCTCTTCAGATCTGTTCTTTCGGGATAGCCCCGTCAACACGGCTATCCCGAAAGAACAGCTCTGAAGAGCAACCATCACCACACACAGATGTGCATAGCAAGTACAGTTCTTCTGAGCTTGTGGTCTGGTAAATGCTGAGTGAAACATAACCGATGAATAGAAATAGTGGTGATGACTAAAATGAGCTGTGTGGACAGAGGTGGGGGGGAGACTGGGTGGTGGGAATCAATACACCCCGATTGTCTGTAAAATACCACCTATGCTCCTGTCCGTGCCAGATTGCTGAGTTTTATCCACCCGGCGCTCGGCTCGCTGTTGTGAGCGTGGCTTCTACGGCCTCTGCTGTGTTGGAAGGCGACTGCCTCCAACTGCCCAGTAGCGTCCTTCACAAACCTCCTCCACCGCTGATACCAGTCATCGACAAGTCCAATCAGCGCCACATGCCCAGCACACTGTGATCTACATATGTTGTTGTTGTAATACAGGTCATCGCTTTCCGTAAGAACCCTTTCTTCTGGAACAAGACGACAAACATCAACAGCTCCGTGGTCAGTATCCGTGCCCCTTCCAGCAACAACAGCTTCAGCATCAACTCACTGTCGGTGAGCCTGGTGAACAGCCATTCGGAAAACGGGCAGCAGCTGAACCTCACGCAAGACTGCTCCAAGCCAGGACACGCCAGCACCGTCGTCTTCTATATCGCGTCCTCGGGCACCATGGTGCTCATCAGCATCTTCTCGAGAGACGCGTCAGCTGCACTGGAGGTGTTCATCAGGCACGGCGGGCCCCCAAAGATGGACCCCGCGAACGATGACTTTTATTTCAACGTCGTCAGAGCGCCGCAGCCGGGAAACAAGACCGCAGGGGAGGCCGGCTGGGTGGCGATGAGCCTCCTCTTGAAAGGCAACGAGACGAGGAATGGCAGCTACTTCATGGCTGTTAGGCACCCGGGTGAGATGTTCCCATCTAATAATAATAATCAATACATTTCTAACGCGTGGCGCATATTCACAGGGCGCATCGCGCCCATTGATTCAGAGGCATGGAGCCTGGCTCAGTGGGTTTGTGGTGAGTCGGTCTTCTTCTTCTTTGCGATTCTTCAAAGCACGATGGTCAGCCTCTGGACATCGTTGTCTTTCAGCTCGGCCTTGAAGTGTTTGGTAGAATTCGCAGGCAATACCAAGTGCGTCGGTGAAGAGGTGTCTACACCATTGGACCTTTTTTTATGCCGTTGTACAAATACTGTGAAATATACGAGGTTTAACCCTTTGCGGCAATGAGAAAAAGTGTCCACGCATCCATCTGAGATCAGGCTCACGCCCAGGCACAACACGGTCCTGTATGATGTCTCTAGTATGTCATGCCAAAGGTGGGTGAAAGGGTCAAAATTAAATTGATACAAGGGAAACCCCCTTGGATTTTAACTGCACATAATTTTATGGTTGCTCTTCAGAGCATGATGATGCTTCCAACGTGGGAGGCGAAACGTCGCGAGGGAGAGAGGAAGAGCGCTCAGTGACACGGTCTTCTTCTTTGCGATTCTTGGAAGCGCGATGGTTAAATTACAGTTTCCCATTTCTTTACAGAGTTCTTAGCATTTTTATTAAACTCTGCAAGGTCTTTTGAGCTGCAGAGGTTGTGTAGTAGAGCGCAGACAAGGCAGTGTTCTATAGTATGGTCTGCTTCTCCACATTCACAGGTGGTTGGGCTGGTCTTGTAGCCCCATCTGACCAAAGCATCTGTTGGTTATCCCGTTCTAGATCTCAGGCAGTTGAGTGTCTTCCACTGAATCCATGGTGCTTCTGAGCCAGGAGGGAGGTCTTCAGCAGGGGGGATTCCCATGCCAGTTGGAGGGTCACTCAAGCTTTTCCGTCCTGAGCTGGAGTCTGGTTTCTTCTCGAGATGTTGTTAGGGGCTGCACATGACTGAGGAAGCTTCTTCTTGACTTCAGTCGTTGGGCCAGGGGTTGACGTCCATGAAGGTGGCGTTCATCACTAGTAGCCTTTGTCATCTCGACTCGACTGGCCACTTCCCGTCTGATATCAGCAAAGCTAATGCCAGCGAGGAGGTACAGGTTGTTTGTGTGTGTGGGTTTCAAGTAGCCAGTAATCAGGCGGCAGGTGTTGTTCAATGCCGGGTTAAGTTTATTGGCATGGGTTGATCTCTCCCAGACAGGGCACGCATACTTTGCAGAGGAATAGCACAAGGCCAGAGCAGTAGATATTAATGTGTGTGCTGTGGTTCCCCATTTGTAGTTGACCAGTTTTCGTAGGATGTTGTTTTGGGAACCGACTTTCAGTCTGGTGTTTCTGACGTGCTGCTTAAAGGCGAGAGTGTAGCCAGGGTGGGTACGATGCTCAAGTGGTGTTCCAAACCATTTGATGTTAAGAGGTCGGTTGGCTTCACGATTCCTGAGATGGAAAGAGCAGACTAGAGTCTTCGCTGTGTTGGCATGTAGGTGGTTACGCTCGCAGTAGAGGAGTAGCTCATCTAGGGCTGAGGTGAGATTTGCTTCTACTGCTTCAAACGCACTTTCTTGGGATGTTACACAGAGGTCGTCGGCATAGATGAACCGTTCAGTATTCTGGTCCACTGGCTGGTCGTTAGTGTAGATGTTATAGAGTAGGGGAGCCAATACACTACCTTGGGGTAGGCCATTTCACCTACAACCTGGAACAGCCTGCCACACCTATTGCTTCAAACAGTCCCCTACAGCCTTCAAAAAACTCTTAAAAAGTCACCTTTTCACCGACTCACAACAATACGACTGAGCAGGGCTCCGCGCCTCCGAATCAACGGGTGCAACGCACCCGGAGAAAATGCATGCATTACAAAAGTAGATTATTATTATTATTCCGTTGTCGTCGCCAACGACTTTGCTTGTTGTTCAAGACAAGAAAGAAGCACCTATCTTTTAGGAGGGATCCAATGAGGTCTGTAAGTGCCAGGTCTTTTGTCAATTCCAAGATCTTTTTCAGGAGGCGGGGGTTCACACTGTCATATGCAGCGACAGATCAACAAAGATGGCTCCTGTTATCAGTGCTTTCTGAAACCCATCCTCAATGTGCTGAGTGAGATTTAGAAGTTGGCTTGTTGTAGATTTGCCAGGTCAGAATCCGGCTTGTTGGGGGATCATGGCTGGTTCAGCAACAGGGGCAAGCCTGTTTAGGATCAGGCGCTCAAATAGCTTATATGGGTGGCATAGCAGAGAGATCGGGCGAAAGTTCTTTGCATACGCTGGATCTTTTCCAGGTTTGAGAAGAGCAATAATCTTGGTTTTCCTCCAGATCTTTGGGATGTTTTTTTCAGCATGCACTTGTTCATCAACTCAAGGATCCATTTCCGCGTCAGAGGTCCAAAGTGCTTGATCTCTTCCGTGAAGATGTTATCCGATGGCTTTACCGGTCTAAAGGGTGTTGATGCCAATATTGAGCTCTTCGAGGGAGAACGGCTTAGTCAGTCCAGTGACACGGTTATAGACCTATGTATAGCGTGTAGACTGTATGTATAGACTGTAGAGAGAGGGCGATCGCTCACTGACACGGCTATCCCGGAAGAACAGCTCTGAAGAGCAACCATCGTGAATCGAGACGTGAAAACCTACATCAGTAGGTCATCGCACAGTTAGGTTACGATTCATATTTTGTTTTGTTTCAGTTGAAAGTTGCCAAGCCACGACACGCATCAGCATCACTGTGTTCAACTGTAAGATGTGGACAAGGGAGCGCAATGGATGGGGGGATGCCCCTCTCAAGGTGATGCACGACTTGACTCTTAGCGACTGCAGAGAGAAGAAAATAAATAAGCAGACAATTTACGTCTCTTATATTAAAATAAGTAAATACACTGGATTTATAACGCGTGGCACGTATTCACTCAATGTCGAAGGTATTCATTCAAAGAGAGAACGACTCAGAGGCATAGCGAGGAAACCGCGACTCTGATGCAAAGGAGGCAGCCAGGCGTTTTTTTCCAGCGCCAACATATGGGCACACACTGTGTCCTGTATATTGTATTGTTATCAGCCAATTAATTAACGAGTGTTTTTTTAAGTTGTGGGAGGAAACCGGAGAACCCGGAGGAAGCCCATGCAGAACAGATGGAGAGAACACACAAACTCCACACAGAGAGGCGCCCGAGGCAGTAAACGAACAGCCTCCGGCAAGACCATTCCTTTGGTGAGGCGCAGATGTTCCTGCTACGCCACCCTGCCTGTCTACATAATTAGTGACTGTTCATAACTCTTCAATGAGTTACTGACAGGCTGCACGTAGTAAAAAAATCGCTACGTTTTGTTCACGCTCCTCATGCTCTGACAAGTGTGTGCCACGCCTCACAAGGCACCGATCCGCTTTGTCCCCCCAATGCAATTCGCACGTTTGTTGTGTCGCAGGAGTCCCTTAAAGCGCTTGCAAGCTCACTGGGTATTTTCCTGCCGTAATAATAAACATCTATCTATCTAATGAACCACCGCAGGTCCACCCCAGCTCCACACCCAGTCGCATCATCTGCGCAGGCCAGCAGGGCATCGCTGGGTTCCCGCCGCCGGTTTCGGAGCCCATGTTGATCGGAGCTTCGTTCTTCGTTCCTCCAAACACCATCGACTTCACCACGGTGTTCACCAAGTTTGACTTGAGCCTCAACGGCACCGTGTTCGGGACGGTCGTTGCCGTGATCGTCCTCTACCTCCTCCTCCTCGTCGTGGTCTTGCGATACGACCGCAGTGACCGGCGAGTGGTCAGTACCAACTTCCGTTCGTAATCAAAGTCGTTTTGAATTTATATTTTCGATGGGGGGGCGCCACGGTGGCGCGGGTGAGTAGCCCTGCCGCCTCGCGGTGAGAAGGTCCCAAGAATGTCCCGGCTCGGGTGCCGCTTAATCGTGTACAGGGTCGCGGTGAGCCGGAGCCTATCCCGACAGACACATGGCGCAAGGCAGGGCTATACCCAGGATCGGACGCAAGTCCATCACAGGGCACCGGGGGCAATTTAGTCTGCAGGCCAATTAACCTACGCAGCAGCATATCTTTGGACTGTACGAGGAAACCGGAGTGCCCGGCGAAAACCCACGTGGACACGAGGAGAGAACAAGCAAACTCCACACAGAAAGGCACCCAAGCAGGGATTGAACCCGGGCACCTTCTTGCTGTGAGGCGGCAGCGCTACTCACCACTACGCCACCATGCCACCCCGCCAACACACCTATCCACAGTGTAAATCAGCATCGCTGTTTTGCTGGCTGTGTGCGATGCAGTGGATGCTGCTGCCACTGAATGACAACCCGCAAGACAGCTCGTACCACTACCTGATGACGGTGAAGACCGGGATGGCCATGGACGCTGGCACCGACAGTGACATCTTCTTCACCGTCTATTTTGAGGACGACGACACCGGCGTACGGTGGCTGGGGAACGGCTACTGCAAGGTGACCCCACGGGGTGTCCCCAGAATCTGGCGGTGACACAGCCCAGCGGCGTCACGGCTGCCACGTGCAGCCCCTACGTACATGCTGATACATGTACGTTGGGGCTGCATGGTGGCGCGGTGGGTAGCGCTGGCGCCTCACAGCAAGAAGGCTCCCGGATTCAAATCCCGACTCGGGTGCCTTACTGTGTTGCGTTTGCATACAATTGTTCATTTTCCTTTCAGAATTTCAGCAAAGGCAGTGTTCGCTGTTTTACGCTGTCCACCAAGCACTGCTATGGGAAACCTCTACAGCTCAGGATCTGGGTGGATGCAGGCAGCGGAGGAAGCGACACGGGCTGGTTTTTGAACGAAGTCGTCCTGCTGGACATCCAGACGAGTCAACAGTAAGAGAACATCTGTATGTGTGTGTGTGTGCATGCCTCTGGTCTATGAGCAGGGTTTAAAGTAACTTATATTTTCTACCGGTATGGTCGTATCGCAACCCCCGCGCCCCACCTCTACTGCCCTGAACGCTTCAACCACTCTCTTAACGGTCCACATTACCGGACCGCACCGGCCTACTTTCACCTCTGTCAGCGAGCTTAATAATCTGGCCACCAGGTTCTACTTCGTGTGCGACAAGTGGCTGGCGGCGGACCAGGGGGACGGGCGTGTGTGTAGGGACATCACGGTGAGCGACCACCAGGCCGTGTTCGACACCAAGAGGCTGCTGTCCTCCACCGTGAAGAGCAACTATGCCGAGGGCCACATGTGGTGAGCGAGATGCGAACTTGCTCAGGATGCCACCTTAATCCGGCACGGATAGCCCCAGCAGGCGGTGACATTTGAACCGGTCTCGGTGCTGCCCACTCCTCTTGCCCGCAGGAGTTCCATTTTCTTCCGTCCGTCCAAGAGCAACTTCTCGCGAGTGGAGCGGCTGTCGAGCTGCGTGTCGCTGCTCTTCCTCATGATGCTCGTCAACGCCATGTGGTTTGAGACGGACAAGGGCGGCGCCACCGCCCCGCACATCGGGCCCTTCACGTACGGAGAGGTCTTCGTCATGGTCGTGAGCGCCCTCATGGAGGTCCCGATCAGCATCCTCATCGTCCAGATCTTCCGCCGCACGGGCCGCAAGCCCTGGAAGAAGACGGACAGCGGAGGAGGCGGCTGCACAGCGGAGCTGTTTCCTCGCTGGACGCTGTATGTCGCCTGGGCGCTGGTGGCGCTGATTATCGGTGCCAGCGGCTTCTTCGTCATCCTCTACAGCATGGAGTGGGGGCCCGACAAGGCCAACCGCTGGCTCACGCGGTTCATCGCCTCCTTCGGCATGTCCGTCATCATTGTTCAGCCGATTAAAGTGAGCAGCAGATACACGGGCCTTGCGTCTGCACCAATGGCACCAGTGTGTACTGACCGCTGAGCCACTTTATAACGCGCAATAAGCTACCTGTAATGTTTTTGTTTTTCCCATCGCATTGTTTAACTGTATTTTGATGTATTTATTTGGTCAATTATGTGCAATGATGTCTGTAAATGGTTATTTGATGTGTTTTTGTTTGGTTAGTTTGTACGTTTTCATTGATTTTTGTCAATTCGCGGGTTTCGTGTGACTTTTGCTATTGCGAAGTGTATAACTTTGCTTCAATCAACTTTTTCCTCCTCCCCCGCCCCAATGTAGGTTTTTGGGCTTTCAATCTTCCGTTTAGTTTTTACGAAAATTCGAAAAAATGCAGACGATGAGGAGACGCTCGCATACCTTAAAGACGACAACCTCCCAGATGCAGCAACAAAGCAGCAACGAGGTACTTTGTCGCGAACTACCTCATCACATCTCAACAACCGCAGCACGGTCCAAAAAATTAGATTTTAATACATTTCCCCTGCTGCCCTGTGATAGAATGACGTCCGACGGTGGCTATAGCCCTGCCTTGCGCGCTGTGTCTCCGGCTTATCACAACCCTGTACAGGATTAAGCGGTTTTTGACAATGGATGGATGGACATTGAATAAATATGTGCGACACGTTGTAAATACAACTTGTTATGATTATTGTTGTCATTTTATCCGCCCCTGCCGTGCGTTGAGTCAACACGGCCTTGAAGCTAATCACTACCTTCAAAGACCACTCTTAGATCTATCCACCCATCCATCCATTTTCAGAAACCGCTTAATCCTGTACAGGGTCGCAGTCCTTAGATATAAGTTAGAGTGAAAACGTATGCCTAGTTGTAATTGCAGTTCGTCCTTTGTGTTCGTGGTGTTGTTCCAATCTCTAAAGGTTGAATGAGCTACCTATGATGTTTTAGTTTTTCCCATCGCAATGTATGGTTGTTTGGTTAATTTGTTAGTTTTATTTCTGTATTATTATAATAAATTTTTAATGCGCATGTTTGCGTCAATGCAGGAATCCCGTGAAGAGCTTGCAAGCTCACTGGGTATTTTATTTGAAAACTTTGTGCAATGCTATGAGGAAATGTTGTTTTGCTATTGGGTTATTTAAATTTGGTTATTTATGAATATTGTTTATTTTTTAATTATTGTCAGCCATTCGCAAGTTTGTTGTGTCGCCTTGGTTAATCTTTAATTTCTCCATCCATCCATCCAGTTTCTAAACCGCTTGTCCTGGTGGGGGTCGCGGCGGCAGCAGTCCAAGGAGAGTGGCCCAGACATCCCTTTACTCCACAACAGATTCCAGCTCTTCCTGGGGGATTCCCAGGCAGGCGGTCCTATAATTTGTATTTATTTTTGTCAATTCGCACGTTTGTTGTGTCAACGTAGGAATCCCGTAAAGAGCTTGCAAGCCCACTGGGTTATTTTTCTGCTGTAATAATAAACATCTATTTATCTACCAACGAGCGACGTCCGCACCCACCCATCTCCCTGCTCTCACAGCCGCGCCACCCAAGCCGGTTCACGCGGCGAGACCTTCCGTGGAGGGCGAGGGCCTGCGAGGAGTCAGCGAGGTCGCAGGCTGGGAGCGGGAATCCCGCGCGTGGGCACGTGGCGCGGTGCTGCACGTGGCGTTCACGCTCGTGCTCCTCGCCATCGTGTACACGCGCGTCGACGACAGCGCCTTCCTCCTGCGCCGCCAGGTCACCAGGGTGCTCTGCACGGACGCCTTCCTGACGGTAACTGGGCGCACGGCAGAGGACCGAGTGGCAAACGACTGCGCTCTGTTCGCCTTCGACGGAGGAAGACAACGACTAAGATCCCCCCCCCACCCCCGTGTAGCCAGGGCCGGCGCCAGACTGTTTTGCGCCCTAGGCTAGGCCAGCTACTTTTTTTTTGCCAACTTAGATTTTTGAAAACAGATGTTTTGTAGAAAAAATCGTTATGCTGTCAACAAAAATACAAAATTACATCTACATAAGAATCCTAGATATAATTCAAAGTCCCTGAAACTCCTCTGAGCTATACATTTTTATTGTGCCCAAGGCGGCTGCCGAGTTGACCTAATTGTAGGGCCGGCCCTGCGTGTAGCCTTAACAGACTGTTGGGGCAAGAGCCGTTAGCGAGTAGCACCTATGAAGGCCGACAAGGCGCACGAGGGAGTGGGTGGCCAGCCCCACTCCCGGCCGCCTTTGTCTCCCTTAGTGAGAATGTTTACACACCGCGCTAGGTAGTCATTTGAGGCTGAGTCGACCTAGGAGAGGCGCAGGACCGGTTCAGAAAATCGTCACTGGTGTTGGCCGTGAGCGGGATTCGAACTCGAGAGACCAGGTTTGTAGCCCCGCGCGTGGTACTGGTCACCCACCCCCTCGTGTGCCGTGTCTACCTTCATAGGTGCTCGCTAACGGCACTTGCCCCTTAAGTCTGTTAAGGCTACACCAGGGAAATTTGTCTTGCAGGTGAGGGACCGAGCGGGCTTCTGGGAGTGGATGAATTCCGCCGCTATCCCGGTCCTCTACCCGATAACGGGAAGTGAAACTGCACTGGTTTCTGGGATGGTGATGCTGCCGGCACTTGGCAGCTACCGCGTCGGTCCAGTCCGCTTGCAGCGGTTCAGGAAAATCAAAGGTGTGGCACACAGCAACAACAAATAACACGGGTTTCTCTGCCGCTCACCAGGAACGGGTGTATCCATCCATCGTCAGAAACCGCTTAATCATGTACAGTGTCGCGGTGAGCCAGAGCCTATCCCAGCAGACACAGGGCACAAGGCGGGGCTATACCCAGGATGGGACGCCAGTCCATCACAGGGCACCGGAGGCAATTTAGTCCGCACACCAATTAACATATACAGCAGCATGTATTTGGACCGTAGGAGGAAACTGGAGTGCCCGGCAAAAACCCACGCGGACACGGCAAACGAGGAAGTGGGTGACCAGCACTACGCCCGGCCGCCTTTGTCTCCCTAGTGGAAATATTTACACACCGCACCAGGTCATAATTTGCGGCTGAGTCGACCAAGGGGAGGCGCCTGACCGGTTCAGAAAATAACCGCTGAGCCACCGCTCCCCACTCTAAGATATGCACTAACACAAACTCAACATCTACACAGAGAGGCGCCTGAGTCAGGAATCGAACACAGGTGCGTTCCAGTCGAGAGACACGAGTGGCACCAACCGCGCCGTGCCTCCCACAGGGGAGCCGTCCACCATTGTCGGGGCCGAGGACGTGGTCGACCTGGGTTTGACACCGACACAGGCCAGGGAGAATGTTAGCGACCTGCGGCTCCGCTCCTGGACCGGGCCCAGCACCGCCGGCCTCGCCGTCAAGGTCACCATCTACAACGTGAACGTCAACCTCTTCTGCTCCGTCCACCTGGGCCTCGAGGCCTTGTCTACCGGTACGAGGCCCCGGTTCCAGGTGCACCTGGCCTGGTACCGCTTAGTGGCGAACGGCGATGGATGTCGGCTCTCTCTCTCTCTTCCGATCTGCGTCTGCTCGAGAACATTTGTTCCTTCCTTGTCTGTTGTAGAATTATTATTTTTTTCGGATGATTTTATATCCTATAATTGATCGCTATTGCTTGACTTTCAGTTGAACTATCTTGTCCTGCCTACAGTTGCTTTCCCTACTGCCATCCCCATCTTAAGCCCTATTTACCGGCTACAGAGGGAACCATAAGATAGATCGGTTGCAGCTCGACGTTGCTTGATTAAAATTCCGCTGGTTAATGTTCCTCTACCAGCACAAACATTGCCTGCTACCAAAACCAACTTTGCTCTGCTCAATGTGCGCTCTCTGAACTCTGAAAAAGCCCCACTCATTGCCGAGCTGATCTCTGATAACAGTCTGGACCTACTGTGCCTCACAGAAACCTGGCATCATCAAGACGATTTTCTCACATTGAATCAGGCCTTACCGCGAGACTTTACATTCCATCAGAAAGCTCGTTCAAATGGCCGTGGTGGCGGCCTTGCAGTTCTCCACCATACTTCTGCTGATATCCATCTGATTCCATCGCCAACCTTTAATTCATTCGAGCATATGTCTCTGGATTGGAGGTCGGCTCAACCTGTGAAGTTGGTGCTGCTCTACCGTCCACCTGGAGCCTCCACTTATTTTGTCAATGAACTGTCTGAGCTACTTTCTAAGATGTGCTCCTGTTCTGAAAGGATCCTGATCCTTGGTGATTTCAACATCCATGTTGATTCTCTGAAGAGCCCTCTTGCAAGGGATCTCATGGCCACTCTGACCTCACTGGACTTCACTCAACACGTGACATCTCCCACTCACAGATGCGGCCATACTCTTGATTTGGTTTGCTCCCGGAGCATTTCGGTAACCAATATGTCCGTCACTGATCCTGGTTTGTCTGATCATTCTGCTGTATGCTTTGATCTCCAAACACCAACTGCCATTTCCATCACCAAGCGCCATATCCAATTTCGAAACCTTAGCGCTCTCACTCCAGACATATTTGCCACTGCAATCAACATCTGTGTCTGCTAGGGGACATTTGTTCCCTCCTTGCTTGTTGTAGAATTATTATTAGTTTCCCTGTTGCATTTGAAGCTACCGCTTGGAGCTACCGCTTGACTCTCAGTTTTCTGTCTCCCCGTTGTTGTTGTGCCGTTTTCTCTTCACGAAAAAAAAAACCCAAAAAAAATATTTCAGATTTTCCGTGCTCTGTCGTTGTTGACATGTCGTTCTCTCCGCAGCTTTGTGCAGCGCTTTGTGACCCTCGGGTGAAAGGCGCTCTATAAATGCTATTATTATGTTGGGGGGGGGGGGATTAAGGGGTCTGCGCATAGTGCAATCGCCGCTCACATTTCGCTGTTTTATTCATTCGTTGTCAGAAACCGCTTAATCCTGTACAGGGTTGTGGTGAGCCATTTAACCAATACAGCAGAAAGTCTTTGGCGAAAACCCACGCGGACCCGGGGAGAACGTGCAAACTCCACAAAGAAAGGCACCCGAGCCGGGATTCGAACCCGGCCGACTTGCTGTGAAGGCGGCAGCACTACTCACCGCTGCGCCACCGTGCCGCACGTGTGCCCACTGATCTAAGTTACAAATCTGTCGACTTTCGCTGCAGACATATTCCAGCCGTCGCTCAGCATCAAGGTGTTCCGGCTGTTTGAGAACCGGACCGCGTATGCCACCTTCAACAACGTCGCCTACGTGCTGTACGTGATGACGACCCTGTATCTCCTCGTCCGAATCACCTCGGCCATGGCCAAGGAGAAGTTCTCCTACTTAAAAAAGCCGGCTCACATCGCTGAAGGGGCAGAGTTTGTGCTGAGGACGGGCGCAATTGCCCTGTTCTACCGTCTAAACGCCGTCGCATCTGCCGTGCTCGCAGACTTGACAACAAACAAAGGTGCATCCGTCACTCTGAGCAAAACAGCAATAATATGACGCCGTGCTATCCACACAGGACACCCTAAATACCTCGCATCGCCGCTCCGGCCACTCGCCCCAACACAATCCCGCACTCTACGCAGCTCATCACAGCACTTACTCCAGACACCGCGCTCACGCACAAACGTCGCATAACGCCTATTCTCTATCGCGGCACCCGCAACCTGGAACAGCCTGCCACATCTATAACACCAAACAGTCCCCCACAACCATCAAAAAACTTTTAAAAAGTCACCCCGTCACCGACTCACAACAAAACGACTGAGCCAGTCTCTGCGCCTCCGAATCAACGGGCGCAACGCGCCCGGAGAATATCCGCGCATTACAAATTTGCATATTTATATTACAAGGAATTGTGAGGCCGCAAACTCATCTCCGATGGCAGCGTCATGTCCCGCATTCTTAACTTTGCCGTCGGCAGGCGCCTTCCTGGATCTGTCGGAGCCCGCGTCGCTGGACGAGCTGTCGACGCAGTTCCTCGGGTTCCTCACCTTCGTGGCGATGCTGCAGATCCTCCCGCTGCTGCGCTTCAACAACACCATGATCTCGGTCCTGACCTCGGTGACCCTCTGCGTCCGCAAGCTCCGCGGCATCGCCTTCGTCTTCCTCGTCGTGCTCGTCGGTTACGGCCTCGTCTTCTGGAACGTCCTGGGCACGGCGGGCTTGAGCGCGTACCGCAGCGGCGGCAGGAGCGTGGGGACCCTGTTCACCGCCTTGCTCGGTGCTCCGGTGCTTAAGGACCTGCACGGGGCCGGCGGGGTCACGGCCACGATCCTCTACTTCAGCTTCATCGCGGTGGTCACCGTGCTGCTGGTCAACGTCATGGTGGTCATCATCGAAGACGCCTTCCACCGCAGCGAGAGGGAGGAGACGGTTTATGGAAATTACTTCGCGCGGTTGTTCTGGAAGAGCCTGAAGCCTGTTGTGGCCGCGGAGCAGAGGCTCTCGTCGTTGGTTAAAGGGAAAATAAAGGGTCAGTAAATTAGAGGTTTAGGGCTGCACGGTGAGCAGGCTGCCGCCTCGCAGCCAGAAGGCCCTGGGTTCAAATCCCGGCTCGGGCGCCTTTCTGTGTGGAGTTTGCACGTTCTTTCCCCGTGTCCGCGTGGGTTTTCGCCGGCCGCTCCGGTTTTCCTCCCACAGTCCAAATACATGCGGCTGCATAGGTAAATTGGCCTGCGGACTAAATTGCCCTCGGTGCCCTGTGATGGACTGGCGTCCCTGTACAGGATTAAGCGGTTTCTAACAATGGTATGGTTGGTTTTACAGAGAGGGACAATAAAATGTCAGCAAGGGGAATATTTTAATGGAGCAATATTGCAGGTGAAGAGGGGGGGGTACATCACATCAGGAGTTCTGTACAGGCAAAAGTAAAATGGTATACAGTATAAGCCATTATTGCTCGCTGTGATAAATTAATTTCCTTTGTCCAGTGGATTCCATGAGCTTTTTCTAATCACGAGTTTTGAAGTGTCGCTCACACAAAGCAGCAGCAGCAGCGTAGGGATGGCGATGTGATGATTTGCACGAGACGGGAGGGATAGCAACGAGCCATTCAGTTTTGTTCACCAGTAACATTACCTTTATCTGGATTTAGAATCAATCATGCACTGATATTTGTGTTTTGTTGGCGACGCCCAAGGCGCTGCACTCGACACCGTCTTGGGTCAGAGGGCGGCGTGTAGAGACAAATGCCTGTCCACATGCCAGCAACGTGCATGCATGCTTATGAAATGTGGGAGGGGTAATGCACACAAAGTGTATGTGCAAAACCTCATAACAGAACTCGAACAAGGCAAGCCACATTGAAATGTTTAAATGAAAACGTTTGTAAACTCTAAGGCAACTAATGAAACGTGACGGCATAAATGGCTGCAAACTCTGTATCGTGGACATGCACGTTCTAAGACAACCCGATTGATTTGAACTCAGTGCTTAACAAAACCCGCCTTAACCTGTATAAGTGCTTTTTCTCTGCACCATTCGGAGGCCAGCATAAAACTACATTCGTTTACAATCACAATAGTTGGAAAAGCGAAACCGCTTCCCGTCAATATCACTTAAAAATTATACGTGTTTTTGGCCTCACAATGCGGGGTGAAGGCCTCCACCACGCCAGGTCGGTAATGGGCAATTCTGGACCATACTTCACCACATTGTTCAGTGCAGCTAGGTAAAGGTGGACGGATGGGAGGGACATATTCAGTTAGTCAGTCACCATCGACACTCGCCGAGTCTGGAATTTGAACTCAAGATTGCAGAGGCTCACAGCGTAGCAGCGGTTCCTGTGCTAACCACTCACCTGTGTTAACCACTCACCCCAGCAATAATACACATTACATTTTAGTCGCCAAATTGCCCCCGGTGCCCTGTGATGGATCGGCGTCCCATCCTGGGTATAGCTTTGCCTTATGCCCTGTGTCTGCCGGGATAGGCTCTGGCTCACTGTGACCCTGTAGAGGATTAAGCGGTTTCTAAGAGGCCCTTTTCACCCTTTTCTATATTGCTCCACTGCCTGTTTTGTAATGTTCAATTCGTTTTACAGTATATAAGATCTATCCTCAAATATTATTATTATCCTCAAATATAACATGTTAGAGAATTCCAAACATTAAAACTTACTTTTAGTCGATTAACATATTATACCACTGTCAGCCGGTATACATTATCAGATGTATTTCACGAATCGAAAGCACAAACAAGCCCAGCCCAAGGGCAAAACGTTGGCAATAAATGTAACATCGTTACGAATACAACTAAAACCCACAGTCCAAAGACATGCTAATGCATAGGTTAATTGGCCTGTGATGGACTGGCGCCCTATCCTGGACATAGCCATGCCTTGCTCCCTGTGTCTGCCGGGATAGGCTCCGGTTCACCGCAAGCCTGTACAGCATTAAGCGGTTTCTGACAATGAATGAATGAATAACCAAAGCCTGTGTTAATGCGGGACTAGCGCGAGCGGAGTGCCCCGCCCCACCGAATACCCTCTCCGAGCCAGATTAGTTCATCATTCATCTGAGCGGTGAACCACTATTATAGTGCTCTTCTGGCGCCCTTACAAGAGAGCTGGAACCAGGCCTACATCGACCATGCAGTAAGTGGGGAGCAATTGAATCTGAGCGTCCCTCTCGTTCCAAATCGTTAGAATTGTTTAGTTCTGTGATTTAAGCACGGCGCTAAGGATACATCGAGTCAGGTTTACATATGTACGTAAGAGCAGCAGGGCATGCAGGAATGCCCAATTCCGCACAGTCCGTCTGTCGTCAAACTGTGACGGGCTCCGGTCACCGACGATATCGACCGCATCTAAAGTGAACGTGCCCGAAACGTTTACACACAACAATAGAACCGTCCCTTAGCATCACATTCAGAAGTGATGCCAGAACACAAGTATAACCCCCTGAGAGGGCATCTAAGGAGGGGTGAAGCCACTACTACGGCATACCGAGCGACTTGATTCTGCCCTGCTGTGAGGATGAAGCCACACCAACACTCAGCAGGTCCTCACTCGTTTAACACGGGAGTCTCGCTGGGGAAGGAGCGGGCGAGGGCAAGGTAACATTTTGACGAGATACGCAAGTGGGAATCGAACCTCGATTGCCGAGACTGCGATGCGGCGTCCGAATCGCTAAGCCGTCGCTCCTCCACGTAAACCGCGACGTGCAAAACGATGCAACGTTTATTGTTAGCGTCGGTGCGCACTCGACCGCGACTCCAGCATTGCAACTCGCAGCCCCGGTATTCGACCGTGAGACGGGAAAAGTGCAAGTGGCGAGGACAAAGTTTTAGCGAATAATTCGTCTGTTTCCACCCGGCAAACGCATGCGTTCAACTCGCGCGTGCGTGCTATCGCTAGCGGAAACACAACGCACACAGCAGCCCGGAGCCTTGCGTGCTTTTACGCCGAACAGTAGGGGCGCACAGTCACCAAAAGCATTACTCGCCATTAAGTTACACTCAAGTTACAAGTGTCAACGAATGATGTCTATGTGCAGCAAAGGAAAACCACAACAAAACGGTAAACAAAGATACTTTCTTCAAGGCCCTTGTAACGATCAAGAGCAGCACACATCTATATATCTTACAAATCAAACACTCCTAAAAAGATAACCCTGTTGCCTGCAATCACGAGAGCTGAGCAATGAATGCCCCCTACGCATCTAAAGCCATGAGATTTCCACTCAGCTCCTTTTCCAAACCCTGATAAAGCTGAGTGGAAGTCTCAGTGAAACGTCGGTTCCATCTTTGAAGGTAAGTGCTGTGTGTGCTCGCTCGTTTTCTCCAACATATCGACGGGTGCACTACACTTACACACTTTTCACGTGACCTAAACTCATAAACAGAACTTCACTATGGACTAGCCTTCGTGTTTGTTTTGCCCTCTTGCATTTGCCTCACGGTAACACATTCTGCATGCAATTATCATAAATTCTAAACGAGACGTTCTTCCGCGCAATTCCACGAACGCATCAAGGGATGCAGAACAGATCGTAAATCCGTGAACGCGTGAAGCGCCACACATACCTTGTGTTCCGTAGCCAGGTGACTGGGATTTGCGACACCTGCAGAGGTAACGCCAGCTAACGCGCTCGCGTGAATCGACACCGCAGAGTGTCTCGCAAAGGCCACTGCCCGGCCCTAGCACCGCTCCGTGGTTCGTATCCAACACACTGCGTAAATGACGACACAATCCCGTCAATACGGGGAAAACGCGCGGCAGGCACGAAACAAAACGGAACTGCGATGCGGCGCGGCGCCGCTCACAAACAGCAGGAAGGCAGTACGCACGGCTTGCTTGCGCGACGTTCGTCAACAAGGCCGAGACAAGGCCGAGAGTATTGCACGTGCAAAGTAGAGGTCACATGGCACGCACGCAAGGCGTGATAGGAGCCGTGGCTTCCTGCGGGTTGTGAGCGCCGCGCCTGTGCTGTGACAGACGCAACCCTCTTCGGGTGTGCGCCGTCGACACAAAAAAAAAATGAAACGCAACAATAAATTATTAAACCTGCGAATGAAATGTTCTAAAACGTAAAAAGCGACAACGCGTTTAAACTCTAGGACGAACAAACCTTCCGCGATTCAACGTCAGGACTGCGGCAGCCTTGGGGAGATGGCTTGGGCGGGATTGGGGAGGTGGGGACGGGGGGGGGACGGGGGGTACAGGGGGGGTACGGTGGGGGGGTAGCGGCATCTGTCACTGCACGAAGCAGCCGGCGCTAGGCAGGAAATCCTGCACGTAAGTCGCCACCGCCTTGGACAGGTAGGTCATGCTGCCGTAGCGCCCGCTCGGGGCGCTGTCGTACAGCAGGTGGCAGATCTTCGTCTGCGCGTCCAGGGCCAGCATGCCGTCGTCGGCGCCCAGCGACTTCTGGCGGAGATCGAACGGCGGCGAGGCGCGGGCAATCAGGGTTTTGTGTGCGCACGGATTCCGGAACGGTCACCGACGTGCCCTCGTCAAGGCGGCTGAATTGGGATCAGACAGGCAGGTGGGGCTGGTAGCCGGGACAAACACGCCTTGAAACGTCTTCAAATAGCCTCCGACGCGGGAGGCGAAACGTCACGAAGGAGAGACTGGCAGCACTCGGCGACACGGCTATCCCAAAAGAACAGCGCTGGAAGGCAATTCTAAACGGTGTTTCAATTGCACCGATGATTGTGTTTGGTCTTAATTGGTTGGCTGATAACACCATAATATATAGGAAGCAGTGCCTAGTGGCTATTCCTCTGCGGAGTATGCATGTCCTGTCTGGGAGAGGTCAACCCAT
>JAZEWU010000055.1:2605896-2645606 GCA_036362915.1 Geotria australis | reverse complement strand
CTTGCGGAGTTCAATGAAAATGCAAGGGGCTGTGTAAGAAAATGGGAAACTGTAATTTAACATCGCGCTTCGAAGAATTGCAAAGAAGAAGAAGAAGTGGCAATATGTTAGCGCCGGCAAAACCGCCTGGCTGCCTCCTTCGCCTCTGCGCTTTCCTCGCTACGCCTCTGAGTCGTTCTCTGGTAGAATGAATACCTTCGACATTGAATGAACATGTGCCACGCAGCGTTATACATTTAAAATTATTATTATTACTAATCTGAGCTGGATACCAGGCCACGGCTTAAACCCCGAAAGAACAGCCTCGGAGAAAAGCAATTCGGACGAGCCGTGAAAACCTCCGTCGGTACAAACGTGCGAAACGGCTGAGGCTGCGATCCGACCCGACCTGACCCCCCGCACCTGGTCACTGATGAAGAGGTCGTTGGCGATGTGCACGATGCGGTCGATGTGGATGATGCCGCCCAGCGTGTGGATGTCCATGTCGCTGAGCAGAGTGAGCACCAAGATGGCCTCCACCAGCAGCTGCCGGTACTCGGGCTGCGGCACGCGGTTCAGCACCGACTCCACGTGCACCGCGAACTTCAGCTCTCCCGGCGTCATCTGGGAAAAATGGCGTCCGTCCATTCGGTCGTTTGTTATCCGTTCGGTCGGCGATTCACCGTTCACCCGTTCGTTCAGTCGTTCATAATAATAATTTTACATTTAACAAGAAGGCTTTCATGACCAATGTTATCCATAGTCTAGTTCTTTTTATGAGTTAGGTCACATATAAAAGTATATAAGTGTCGTAAACCCGCTGTTAGCGAGCCCACAACACCTATAATGAAGGTACGAGGTTTCGCTGATGGAGGTGATTGCAACTATCAGCGATTGCCCTGCACCATAAGAAGGCACGGACAGCAGTTGAACCGCGTCAGCGCGTGCACAAGAACTTGCGTGTGCCTCACCTCCCGTGTGGCAGAGGAAGGCAGCACAAATCCATCAATTGACAGACCGTGGCACTGCAAGCAGACACACGCCAGAACAACTGTCAATCTTCGTTTCCTGGCTTCATAAAATCACCTCATTGCGTCGTCAGCGAGTTACTGCATGTTGTGCGTGTACGGCGCTTTTATTAATCCACCGCTGGATGACGGTTTCCCCCCCCTCGGTACTACACCACACTGCTCATTGTGGGCTGAAGGTGGGGAGCATAGCTCTGGCAGATTACCAGCAGAGTACAGTGGTATCCCGCTTTACGGTATTAATCCATTCCAGAAAATCGTTGTCTTCTGGACAACGATGTCCAGAAGCTGACCATCGTGCTTCCAAGAATCGCAAAGAAGAAGAAGCAGCACATACTTGTATCAAAGGCGAAGTAAACACCGAGATGCAAACACTAAATAGTGCCGCTATTGGCTGAGAAGCTACCCAAGCGGTATGCGTTTGCATCACCGATTGGCCGCTGCGCCACCCACGCATATCGCAACACGTATTGTAAAGTAAAATTCGATCCTAATTTGATACTACTGTTCTTATAGACCATATATCGTAAAGTGATTTAATCGTATCGTGCGGCCATCGTAAAGCGAGGGACCACCGTTCAGAACTAACGACTTTGTTGTATTGCCCTCTGCTACCAACCGCACAGGCTTATAGTCCTTGTTTTTAACGCGCCGCTACCAACACAGCAGCAGCAGCGGTAAGAGCAGCAGCAGTATCGCGACCGCATCGTTCAGTTACGAGGGCATCGCGTCGTACCTTCTCCAGGACCTTCCAGACCTTCTGGTAGAAGCCGATGGGCACGCGGTTGAGCGCTCCGTCGAGGCGCCGGCGCCGCAGCCACTGTCCCTGGCGGTCGTACCACGCCGGCTGCTCCAGCGCCACGTCGAGCGGCGACGCCTCGCCCGTGGCGGTGGGGCTCGACGGCATGCTCGCGTGCTGCGCGCGACGCGCCAGCGAAGGAGGGAACGCGTCGAAGGAGGAGAGAGCGGGAGAGTCGAGGTGGGAGCGCGGGAGAGTTGAGCGGAAGCCGCGATGGGTGCGTTACAGGATGGGGCCCCGGTGAGCGATTGGGGGGGGGGGTGATCGGACGAGAGGCGATGGCCGGAGGGGCAGACGGAGCGATGTTTTGCCGTCGCAGGAGGTTGGGGTTTACGGAAGGGACGCGTAAGGCGGGGGATCGGTGTGAGCGTAGAAAAGTTAACGGACGGATTTGGGATGGCGGCAGATGTTGAAGGGAGGTAGCCGTGGTGTGCGAAGGGATGAGAGAGGAACACGAGACATGTTTGGGGCAGACACCACAAACACACACCACACAGTTGGATTAAAACAGGGTATCGCAAATGCAAAAAGTAAACAACGCTAATCCCGTACACCCGCTAACCCTGATTTCTTAACGTTCAATTACATCGGCACCAATAGGAAAGCAAGCAACAAATTACTGTTTCAAAGCAAGCTAATAGTTCCAACATTTTAAAATGTTATATAATGAAAAACTATAATGTTATATGGAGACGAAAAAAACACATTCAATTATTCGTACGCAATTTTACATTTAAAGAATTACGTTTAAAAAAAAAAACCAGCACGTTTCATCAAGCATGTTGACCAAGAAATGAAACCAAGGGAGGAAAAAAAAAGCAAGATATTTTTGCAGCCATAAACGATTAGCCTCGGGTGGTTTGTGTAGCGCACTTTGTTCAACGCAGTCCCCAAAAGCTGCCGACAGACAAGCTGCCATGCATAGCTCGTTAGAAGATCACCCCATACACCATTGTTGCTGAGCGCCAGGACAACCAACAGTCCCATCTCGCCACCACAGTGGCACTCGCCGCCCATTGATCCCTTTATGTAATAAGATGTTAAATGTCTCGTAGAAGTTCATGCTATACTCTGTATGATGTGTATCTTGTGTATCCTGGGCTACATCTTAGGGCTAATACTGGTACTTGTGTAGTTCCAATTGCTGCAACATTGCAGCTGAAGACTCCACTGTAGTCAAGAGATGAACCGATGGTCACCTGATCACTACGACTCACCACAAAACACTAAATTTGCACTAAGCAAAGCATTCATGTGCTACCTATTACAGAGGATATATGATATATTACACTGTTGTCGTGTTCTAATTACAAATGATAATTTAAAACACCACACGGTCGCTCGAGTCTCAGCTCAAAGCCAATGTTTTACACAACCTTAACACGAAAGGCAAAACACATACGTTATGAATCGGAAATGACTTTCAACTGAGCAGACAACATTTCCGCTCAACCCAACGCCCTCGCCAAACGGAACCCGATCCGAATCCCGAAGCGGCGTAAACACCGCTGCGCGCGACACGCGGTCACCACGCGCCTGCGTGACAAACACGCTCTCTCCGTGTTTCTACTCAGATCCGTGCAGCGGTTACTCGGTCCGCCACCTCGCCGGCATTCGCAAATCCAATTCGCCCCTCCGGTTTACCGGGGTGGTGCTTCTCCACACATCGCCGTCTCCTCCCAACAAACCCACAAATCCGGGGGCGGGATATCTGCCCTGCAGAAAATGTGCCGACGCATTAGCCGTCGGGGTTGGGAAGGGGGGGGTGGTGGTGGGGAAGATGCGCGGGTTTTCGAGAACCCACGGCGTTGTGGAGGCGGCCGACGTTGCCGCTTCCGCTAATCCCAAAGCGCCTGATCTGCTGCCGCCGCCGCGGCGGTGAGTGGCAAAGCCTCTGCAAAGCAAAGCTGTTAGTTCCAGCCGGCTCGTCGGCCGAGGGGCTGCACTTCAAACACCGGAAGCAATCGAGCCGATGGCCAGACGCTGGATACGAGGTCGTACGGCCGCGGAGTAACGTGTCAGGTGGTGCTCGAATACGTTTAAGGCAGGGGTTCTCGAAGCTTCCGTACGTCAAGGCCCACTAGGAGATGATCTCAACGGACCAGGCCACACTGACCGGCATGGTGAAGTAGGCTTCTATGGGGCCCTTGCATGCTATGTAGATCCAAATCGTGTTGTACTTAAGCGGTAATGCTCTCGACGTATTGCATAAAGGCGGCACAGTGAGAGGGCACTCAAAATAAACGCAGCCTTGCTTTGAAATAATTTGGCAAAAAAATCTCTCTTTTGACGCCAAGGTGTTATTGACAAGTGCGTTGAGTCCTTTAGATTATGTCGGTGAGAATATTACAAGAATAACCTTCGGACCACCCCGTTCACACAGTATTCGTTTAGAGCGAGTATATATAACAGCCGTGCATTCTGATAACACATTGCAATGTGCATTGATACTAATAAAGCCCACTACATATTTTACATTGCACAGCAGTTATAAGTGTGTTTTCACATGCATTTACATATATCGTCTACACAGAGCCGGCCACCGCCAATGTTACACACAGAGACACTGTGTGTTCCTCCACCTTCTCCGAGAGACTCCAGGTCCGGTAGTTACAAACTCTCCAACCCACATTTCTCAAAGTGGGACAAAGTAAGAGTCTATTCCCGCACCTCTCAACGTGGATAATTTGCAAATCTGGACCTCGAGTGAACCTCAACACAAGGGTGACCAAACCGACTCGCGTCGAGAGTTACACCGAAAAGTTCACCTCCAATCCCCACAGGCGTGAAATCTTTAAAAAAAAATAAGCGGTGACTTGAGCAGCGAGTGCTGTAATTGTGGCAGTCACACGGTTTCAGTGCATTTGCATGAGTAACCTTTACAATCAATTAGAGCACAGGTTAATTTCAAAACGGAATACGCACTTAAGAATGTACAGGGGAATTTGGTAATTAGAAGCAACTGAATTGTAACTGCATCTTAAAAATCCTGCTCTAATTATTACGTAGGGAAAAACAAAGATGGATAGAAACTATGTAATATATAATATCCCTTAATTTTAGTCAGAACAAATTGCGGCTCATTATCAGTATATTTAGGCTGTCTAGATGACAACAACAGGACGTTACAGTTACCCTGCTTTAACAGTGGGCCGGAGCCAGCGATGGAAATTCCACATTTCCAAGGCAGGACACCAGATTCTCCACAACACGGCCAATGGTATTCAATATACAGTAATGTGCGTTGAATTCTAAAAGAGCAGACGATAATAATAATAATAATATCAATTTATGTAGCGCCTTTCACCCGAGGGTCACAAAGTGCTGCAAAACTAGCATTGCTGCTTTCCGATTAGTGTCCTCCGAAACGATTTTCCTTCAACCTTTCGTCAATGAAGGTACGATGTCCTTTATACCGTTTAATTGTAAAAATGCTCACGGAAATGCAGCAGAGGTGAGCCTTAAACCCCAGTGAGGAGGGAGACGGGGTGACGTGGGGTGTGGAGGGTGGGCGGTGGGGAGAAAGGGGGCGGCAGTGCCGGTGAGACGCCAAGCGACCTCCGTCCCGCTAAAGGTCAGCGGGCCATTACCGTCAATTTGGGTGAGTAGGCCTCACCGGCGGCAAACGACTGACCAAACCAAGCAGACTGGTGTCAAATGTCGATGGGAGGGGTGGGTAGGAGGGAGGGAAAATGACAACACGTCAACAAGGTTCGATGCTAGATTATAAACGACGGGGGAACGAAAATTAGTAGCACAACATTGTAAACTACACACACAACGAGTAAAGAAACACACAGATGCTGTGCCATGATCCTGGCACAAACGCATCGCAGCACACAGAGTTACAATGCATATCGGCATGTTTTTGCATTTCCCATCGGTTGTGTGAGTGTACGCGTGCTGTTCGCATACATTCCACGTGCTGAAAACTGGTGCCAGCGGTGTCAAGATCGACCTCTGTGCAGGAGGTTCGTGAAGGACGCTACTGGGCAGTTGGAGGCAGTCTCCCTCCAGCAACAACGGAGGGCAGAGGAGCGACGCTCACAACAGCGAGCCGAGCGCCGAGCGGCCAAAGCACAGCAAGTTGGCACAGTAGTGAGCTCAGGTGCTGCATCTGCCGGTCATCTTGGTCAGGCAGCCCATGACACCTGGGTCTGTCCCGTGACCTCCTGTCGGCGAGTCTTCGATACTTCACGTGGCCTCAAAGTGCATATGGCCTGGCACAGGCGCCGTGGTGACGTCACCGCCACCTAGTGACGAATGACGGTTGTCACGTTATGTTATGTTCGCATACCGACACACTGTGAAACCTTCAGACCATTACAAGTGTATCTGACCATTACAAGTGTAATGGTTCAGATACATTACAAGTGTAATGGTTCAGATACACTTGTAATGGTCACATTACAAGGCTTCCCCCCCATGAATCGTCACATGAGGTTGAAACATACCTACGTCGCTATGCGCGAGAAACCGGACGCAAGCGACAGGTCCTACCTGCTTCATCTGGCTCTTGAGTTTACTGATGCCGGCGCGCTCCGTCTTGGTGGCTCCCGTGTGGTCCACACCTCGGATGGAGATCCCCGGGCTGGACACGGCCGACGACTGCACCGAGCGCACTGCACACGCACGGCGAGCACACCCCCCGAGCACACCGCTGACGCCACGGAAAAAATGGTCTTGTCCCGAGCAGGTTCGATCCCCGCCTTGGGCGCCTTTCTCTGTGGAGTTTGTGTGTTCTCCCCCTGTTCTGCGTGGATTTCCTCCGGGTTCTCCCACAAATAAAAAAAAAATGCTCATTAATTAATTGACCGATAACATCATAATATATCGGAAGCAGTGTGTGTGGCAATATGGCACCGGCAAACCGCCTGGCTGCCTCCTCCGCTTCTCTGCGCTTTCCTCGCGCTTCTGAGTCGTTCTCTCGTCGAATGAATACCTTCGACATTGAGTGAATATGTGCGCGTTATAATTGTAAAATTATTATTATTACAAGGCCCTTACCGCTGCGCTCCACACCAAACTCCTTGCCGCTCAGGATGTGGTGCAGCAGACTCTTCATGTCAGACGGGCTGAGGTTCATGAGGCTCTCGGAGGCCTCCTCTCCTGCACGACAGAAAGCCACGAAACATAAGTTGCACTCCGGGGTGAAACGCTGTTGGGCAAAATGCCTCTGATTGTTTGGGCATTTGTTTCACCTTGCCTATCAACAGGTGTTGCCACAGAACAAAAATAAAACACAACTACACACTGCGTAAGATAGCTACGGCAGCGTCCGCCGACTGTGGTCACCCGGAGCAGAACCATGGAACGGATAGCGACTCGACGGCCCGATTGGTCACGAAAGCCTTCGTGTTACACCTCAGTGTAAAATCACGGTGCTTGATCTACAACAACATCAGCCATACGGCGACACAGATGAAGACGGTTAAAATTGTTTGGGCAGTGAGGCTCTTTAATCGCAAGGTCATTAGACAACATTCCGGCCAGGGCCGACTCGGGCGCTCACCAGAACACTTGAGGCTGCGAGCGAGCTCCGTGGCCATGACCTGGATGATGAGGCCGATCCTCAGCCGCAGCATTTCCACGAAGAGGCTGGGCTGAGTCCGCACGTACATGGCCAGGTACACGATGATCTCCTGCAGCAGAGAAGACAAATATCCCCCGAATAGCCTTAACAGACTGTCGGGTCAAGCGCCGTTAGCGAGTACCTATGAAGGTCGAAACGGCACACGAGGAGGTGGGTGACCAGCACCACGCCCGGCCGCCTTTGTCTCCCTAGTAGCAATGTTTACACACTGCACTAGGTACTCATTTGAGGCTGAGTCGACCTAGGGGAGGCCCAGGACCGGTTCAGAAAATCGTCACTGGTGTTGGCCGTGAGCGGGATTCGAACTCGGGTCGCCAGATTTGTAGCCCAGCGCAGTAACCACTGAGCCACCGCTCCCCGCACGCACACACGACACGCAGACCCACGTGCGGTGAGAAACAGGGGCAATTGGAGGGGGGGGGGAACAACGCACTATCCCACAGAGATGGAACAGATGGCATCCACGTTTGGCTGCACGGCCTTTTGCTGGCAAGCGAGGGTGGCGGCATGACAACCATAGCCGGGTAGATTTAATCTTTAAATAGCCGTCCCTGCGTCGCGTTGTTCGAACACGGCAGGCTTAGCCCGATGATAAGATAGATAGATGTTTATTATTACAGCAGAAAAATACCCAGTTAGTTTGCAAGCTCTAGACGGGATTCCCGCGACAGAACAAACATGCGATTTAGGCCTAACCCTAAAAATAAATTACAAATCATAATAATGACTCAAAACCTACGTGTTCACTCGTCCTGTTTCCATGGCTCCTATCATCATTAACAGAACGTGTTGGATAAATACAGCTGCTATGTTTGTCGTTGAGTAAGCAATGCGAGTCTAAAGTAAAGGCGACGACGTTGGGAAGGCCTCACAGGCTGTGTGGGCAGGAGGGCAGCAGGGACGTGACTTGGGTACCTGGGTGAGGACTGCGATGCTGATGTCTTGCCCGCACGCCTCGTAGATCAGCTTCGTGAACTCATCGGGAGGGAGAGGTCTGTGGTTCGCACAAACACAACAATCACCAATGTAGCATTACTGAGTGCGTCAGAGGGTAGTGACGGGGCAAGGGAGAGGAGGCAGCGGCCTTAGGAGAAGCTCGAGAGGAGAAACCCAGTTCCTACGTAGTGATCGTCTTCTCGCGAGGCTCGGGAGGGAGTCCGACCGTCAGCTGCTTCTGATGAGACAGCAGGTCCGTGGCAGCCTGAACGGAGGGGCGGGGACACGCACAACGGAGTAACGAATGAGACGCCGCGCGCAGGGTCTCCGCGAACGAGACCCGTGACCCTCTGCATCGGGCCGTAAATGCCAGGTGTCGTCACTAGGCCTTGTCGACAGCAAAATATACCAAGGTTCGCAATAGATAGGGTTGCATGGGTGGGTAATTGGGAGTCGCACCACAGAAGCCGGGCTCCTGTGTGTGGCCTGTTGCTTGCTTATCTGTCTGTGTCGAGTCTTTTCAAATGCCTATTTTCTTGTACTGATGTATTTGCCTATTTTATGATCAGATTTAGTTTAATCTGGTCAGAGTTTGCTACAGGTCGCGTCACTTTATGTAAAGCTCAGCGAAGCCTCGCGTCTACGGCGCTGTGTGAATCGTGTTACCGTCAGGGAGCCGGCTGTGGGTCACTGGGCTACGAACCCGGCTATGACCCGAGTTCGAATCCAGCTCACGGGCAACGCTGGTGATGATTTTCTGAAACGGTCATGGGCCTCCCCTAGGTCGACTCAGCCTCAAATGAGTACCTACTGCGGTGTGTAAACATAGCCACTAGGGAGGCAAAGGCGGTCGGGCGTGGTCCCGGTAATCCACCCCCTCGTCGGCCGCGTCGACCTTCAAAGGTGCTACTCGCTAACGGCACTTGACCCTACAGTCCGTGAAGGCTATACGGAGGGTATCTTTATCTTTGTACCTCGGCGAGCACCTCCACCTTCTTGCGCAGCATGCCCGAGATGTAGCGGATGAGCGCCCACTGCTGGCTGGATCCAGCCTTGCGGTACACCTCACTCAGCAGGTCCCGCACGGTCGTCCCGTCGTGGCCCGAGATGCGCGTGTCCCAATCCGCACCTCTGCCGCCGACACAACGTCATCGTTACAGTCTCACCAGAACGAAGTGTTGTACGTCGGTAGGTCGTGTCCGTAATGTGACGTTTTGTTCGCGCGGCCAGGTGGCAAGCGCAGGAATATTCGGCATTCGCCAGTTTTCTCCAGTAGTTTGAAACAAAAAAATCGTTGGAACGGTAGGTAGGAGGGGAAGCATTTGTTTACAATTCCCCTACATCCAAGAGTAATTTTCAACTCGTGACAGTAAAAGAAATTCGATTTTCAGCATTAAATTGAGGCAAATTCAGTCCGGTGAATTATGTTGCAGTCCATGTATATGCCAACACCGGGGTCTGAGAGAAACGACATTTAGATCCTCTATATGTCCTGTACATATGGCAAGTTTGACGATAAAGTTGAATTGAAAAAAAAAACAAGATTGAATTGCAGACAACTGCACGGATTTAATTACAGACAACTCAGCAATCCTGAGCTCCTAACCACCCGGGCCACCTGAAAAAGTTAGGCACTTGTTAAACGTCTTGAAAAATAAACGTTAAAAGCACGAGGTACTGAACCAGCTCACGTTAGCAACACAAACAGTCATGCTCTCTGTACGGAGGACGACGCACGCGCGTGTGAGAGAGAGCGCGCGAGTAACGGCCATTTCGACCATAAGCGGTAACGTGCCACCGCGCGGGCAGGGGGGGGAAGCGTGCAGGGGTTGCTCACTTGACCACGAAGAGGATGTAGAGGATGTCGACCTGGTCGTGCAGGCTGGGACAGTCCTTGAGCTGCTCCACCAGCGCCTGCACGTCGATGCTGCCGTGCGCGTCGCGCGGCATCTCGATGGAGCCTCGCACGTGGTGCAGCGCCTCCTGCGACACGCAACACGGCGGCTCAATTGCCGCATCGCTCGATCGTCGGATCGTCGCATCGCTCGATCACTCCGCCAGTCCAAGTGGTGTTTTAGACACGAGATTCGTCGCGAGAATTCGGCTAGTGTCGGCCGACGTATCGCCGTTGTTTGTTCGACGTTCCGCAAATCGGCGGCAGGAATGACACGTTCGATGCGGCCGATGTGCGAGGGACAAGATTATAATTTTGCTTGTTTACCGAGGAACGTCTCAAGACTCGTTTACAGGTCTCCTGGAAATGTTTATCACTAAGGGCCGATATCACCGCTGTGAGATACCAATTGAACAATGTGCAGGTAATCTTTCAGTATTGTGACGTTTGGCCAATAGTTATTATTATTAGATAGAAAGATGTTTATTATTACAGCAGAAAATATCCTGTGAGCTTGCATGCTCTTTAAGGGACTCCTGCAGCACAACAAACATGCGAGTTGCTGACAATAATTAATTTTAAAAAATTAGCTATCGGAACGAACCAATGACCCCACAGGAAACGTATGCAAACACAAGATGGAGAACGTACACATTCCACGCAGCAAGGCACCCGGGTATGAAATCAAACTCAGGTACTGTCACACTGCGAGGCACTCGTGTGACCATCGCGCTGCCACCGCGATGTGACGGGCAAGCTCACCTTCTCATCCGGTTCAGGTGGCGGAGCCTCCACGAGGTTTGGCGTCGCCCTGGGTCCAACGAGCACATTCGTGGGCAGGTACATCGACACATCTGCATCGGGACGAGCAACACACAGGACGTTTTAGAACCTCAGAACCTCACTTAATTTCAGAACTTTACTTTCTTTATCACAATCTGATCATTAAGTTTAAATACTTAAAGCCAAGGGATGTCTGGTCCACTCTCCTTGGACTGCTGTCACCGCGACCCTCACCAGGACAAGCGGTTTAGAAAATGGATGGATGGATGGACTTAAAGCCAAAACCTGACAGCCCTTATCTATCTATGGGCACCTTTTTGCCAGTGTACAGATAATGCTTGCCTTTTGGCAACACTTGGCTAAACACTGAGACTAGGCTATAGAGGGGGCTGTCTCTAGTGTGGGCCATGTCAACAACGAAAGAAAAAAAACCCAATAAAAACCAAAGCAACAAAAAAATAATTATTAAGGCTGCTTCGAATATACTGAAAGGTCGTAAAACTGGCGATCTTAAGAGCGGCAAAAAACTGCCAGCGTCCCCTAAGATGGTCGTCACTTCCTTAAAGACCGAGCCCTCGACACGGGCGCACATTCGCGGCAACCNNNGGGGGGGGGGGGGGGGGGATCCTCACTGGGCACGTCGAGGCCGCGGGCGTGCGACACCAGGCTGACGATGTCGCGCATCGTGTAGGCCGCGGCGCGGAACCTCTGCGGCCCGGCCTTGGCGCCGGCCGTGGGGGGCAGCCGCGACTTGGGGCCCGAGCTGTCGATGAGGTGACGGAGGTACACCGACAGCTCGTCGTGCTCGTCCGCTAAAGGTGCGGTGGGGGGGGGAAAGGGCGCGCAGCGGAACGAGACACCCTCACTGTCACTGTGAGACGTGGTCGATCCACTGCTGGGTGAAGGCCTCTCCAAGGCCGCTGCAGTCTCAGCAGCCGCAAGGCCTTGGTTAATTTATAATTTCTCCAGCCATCCAGTCTCTAAACCGCTTGTCCTGGTGGGGGTCGCGGCGGCAGCAGTCTAAGGAGAGTGGCCCAGACATCCCTTTACTCAGCAACAGATTCCAGCTCTTCCTGGGGGATTCCCAGGCAGGCGATCCTATAATATGCATTTACTTTTGTCAATTCGCACGTTTGTTGTGTCAACGTAGGAATCCCGTAAAGAGCTTGCAAGCTCACTGGGTTATTTTTCTGCTGTAATAATAAACATCTATCTATCACTGCCACCGTGTAGCTGCCACAATAGCCACGAAACCACATTGCAAATTACACCTTTCTACGTGTTACGGTCAAACGATACTTGTTACGAGACTCTCTGGTAAGGGTACCAGGCCCAATGAGGATGCCCGTGAGTTCGTTGGTGCTGCCCTGCCTGCCCTGACTGCCCTTGCAGATAATCGTCGTTGTTAGTGCTGCATTGCCCCGGTTGCTTCGTCCCGGGCTGTGCCGCGGTGTTGCCCTCTTTCCGATCTTCTGCGTCTCCCTTCTGTGCCGCGATGGCCGATGCTGCCCACCGTGAAGTCCCGCAGACGAGTAACGGCTTGTCGGTGAGTAGCGGTCGCCGACGCAAGTATTATCCAGGCTCAAAACTGCTTAGCTTGCAAGGTTTGATGAGACAACGGTGCACTGTAGGTTATTTCAGTCACTGGCGCACACGGGTAAAGTTTGAACTTGTCCCAGAAGTTTCAATGAGTAGAGTTGAAATAATTTTCTGTTCATCATTCATTCATTCAAGTTTCAATGTTCTGTTCAATCTCAATATAGTATAATAGTTCTTATACCACAGCTTCTCAGCAACTATGAACCTCATTATCGGGTGACACTCCTTAGGACGTTTAATTTGAAAAATAAAACTAATTTGGCTTGTGATTATTATGGTTTTAAGACACAAAAATTCAAATATAAGGCCATTTGTATTTCCAAACACATGATTTACCATCTCAATATAGGGCATTGAAATTATACTTGCATCACCCATTTACAAATCACTACCCTAAAATCTATTGTAAAGTGATAGTATTTGAGAAATACTTACCCGTAATCCAGATTGAATATGTATTCTTTTGGGTTTTTTTTTATTTCATCGTCAAACATAGAGGGAATGTTTGTCTTGAATGAGTGGATCGTTGAGAACACTATGGTGTACGTCACTTGCAGATCCGAAGCACCATCCGCACGGTAAATGTTATTACTGTTAGTTAAGTAAATCACTTCCGTTAAGCAAGCAAGCACAGCCTTGCACTGTTAACCAAGCCGCTGAGAACCCGGCAGGGCCATCGATGGGCTGGTAAGGTCATAAACGTGTCCGAATGTTACGACGCGCACTGCATGCACTTGCATCCAGATCCACGTTTCCCAAACAGCACGAAACGTCCTCCAAACAGAAGTTGTATTTGCACCAAGGTAGCAAACTCATCACCGACTGCTTGCGGTTCACCACAATTCCTAATTATTGAATGTTATCGTTTTGTTAACCCCGCGGAGCCTCGCCGAGTCTCAAGGCTCTCTCACGAGGGGTCCCGCCAAGGTTTTGTAATCGAGGGACGAAGTTGCTCAAGTGTAATTCCAACTCGGTAATTTGGAGGTCATTTTTCCAGCATTGGGATGTCTTTGGCCGATACCGGTTGTAATGTGTGTTGTTAGCTATGGGAGGGAACTAGAGAACCCGGAGGAAACCCATACAGAACAGGGGGAAAACATGCAATCTCCATACAAAAAGGTACCCGATTCAAAAGTCGAACCTAGAAGCCTTCTTGCTGTGAGACACAAGTGTTCCAAAACCATTTCACTTTTGTTCAATGAAACTGTGACTAATGACGCCTCGTTTTTAAAATGAAGCTGCTTCTGAACAGATGCATTCAATTCAAATGCATCTCTACATTTTGTTACCCACTAGATTCATGTCATGTAATGTTATCTCCATCAAGCATTGGGTAATTAGTATCGTCGGGAATTGAGTTCGGTTGTAGAACTCGGGTAAAGTGCAATATTCACAACAAGTGGAATACAATAAGTTCTGGTTATGGCGTTATGGTCATACCAGACGGTTAAAAGGTCACACAATGGACGCTGCCTAAATAAGGTCGGTGGCATGGCTTAGCGGTGGGTAATTTATCACTTTTACCCCTACATCCAGAACCAGTAGGACACCCTCGCAGATCATATTGCAGGGTCTTAAATGTCAGGTTTCACTGCATTGCACGATTTGGCGATTCCAAGAAAACCATACGAGGAGGCGGTGACATGAACGTAACCAATAGCGTTCCATGGCGGGCTCAGTGGCGAGCGTGGTCACAAACTGGCTACATGGCCACCTAAACGAAAGCACATTTTTTTCAAACAACTGTCCAGACACAGCCAAAGCTGTGACAAGCCGGCACTGTTCGATGTGCGTATGGTCGTCAGTTAGTTTACTGAAACATACTTCGCAACTCTTCTTGCCAGAAATTAATCGGCGTTATCTGCCAAGATCAATCCACTGCTCAATGTTGGCATCGGGCGTCTCCAAGTCCCCACCATCGCTCACAGTTCTGCGAGGCAGCCGTCCGCCCAGCACCCATACACGGGCCGATTTCACAGCTCCATCTCTTCGTTTGACGTCACGGCTGGACGAGTTCCACTCCTTGGCTGCTACTCCGTCACTATTCTCGACTATCATCAATCGCGCAGTCTAGCGACGTGTCCTTAGTTTGAATTAGGTCATCACCCTGCCAACGTTCCGTATCGTATGCCGCCAAATTTCTTACCCTAAACTGTACAGTAATATTTGGTTCGAAGGCTTTCATGACCGATAATATCCATAGTGTATTAAGGGTTTAGATCATGTGAAAAGGTTATGCAAGTGTGGTGTGACCGTCGATATGTTGGAAAAAACGACTGGACACACAAACACTTACTTTTAAAGGTAGGTGTTTGTACAGTATGTACAGTAATAACTGAAACCGCTGACATTATTCACGCGCGGGTTTGCATTGCTTGTCGCTACATTTTTTTGTGCCGGTGGCATCGCTGATACGCTCGTACCATCACTCGCACGCCCCTTTTCCAACCCGTCGCTTCGGCGAGCGGCTTTTAATCGAGGCCACATGTCGGGAGAGCTCTCCCCCCTAACTCAACAAGCCCACGACGACCGCTGCCGGGGGGTGCAAGGTTATTAGTGCAAACGCCATTCACAAGCCGTTAATAGAGCACCTCAAGCACCGCTGCCCCGGTCGAAAGATAAGAAAACATATAGCTTGACAAAAAGAGAGTGACGTGAAACTGTAGGCAGTTAAAACCAGAAGATCCTGGAAAGGAAGAACAATCGAGAGACGGAATTGGAATTGAAGAGATGACGTAGAGGGAATAAAGTAAAATAACATAAAACTTTTGTTCCTGATGAAGCTGAATGCAACTATCAGAGAAACGTCATACCTAAATTCTGAATGTTGTGGGTTCGCTCTCCAACATACAGGTGTGCAGAAGTAGTAACGAATTGTGTTCACGTGACAACCCCTTACTAATTGGCTGTGTCGGGTGGAGGCGGGTTTACGACACTTATTTTCAGGCGATGTAACTCATAAAAAGAGCTATATTCTGGATAAAACGAAGGGTTGAAGGAGTGATGCTCTGCATAGGTGTTCTTTCGGGATAGCCGTGTCGGCAATCCGAAAAAACCAGTCATATGTCGGCTGTCTACAAAGAACAGCTATTGAGAGCAATTCTGATACACTGAGCCGTGACAACCCACATCAAAGGGTCCAGAGCTAGCTAGAGCTCAGGAGGAACATTTTATCAGTATGTAAAAGTAGAGTAGGAAGATAGGGACAGAGATATTGAATGAGAATGATAGATGACAGATAGTGCCCGAGAAAAACCACAGAGATCATGAGAAGGACAACACAACGATGGTGGGACAGGACCAGACCTGGTGGCGATAATAATAATAATAATGGACTAAAGCAGAACCGTTAGCCAAAATGGCATTGTGATTGCGGCTAATTATACCAACGGCACAATGACAATCGTTACCGACCCCAGGTCCTGGACACAATCGCACGCATTCGGCACACAAACAAAACACATCCGAGACAGAAACCGAGCACCGGAAAGGGACGGCCGGTAAAGAGGTAACAACACACCCAGCAGCCGCGGCAAAGCCTTACTTTCTTCCGAGTCAGAGCAGCTTGGCGGAACGGGGCTTGCGTGCAGGCGGGAGGAGCTTCCGCGCTGCCAGTGGCCACTGTTGCGGCATGCGCGCTGAGCCGTGCTGACATCGTCAGAGTCATCGTCAAACATCTTACCGTCCGGACCGGGGTCCATGAAGCTCAAGGCCGTGTAACAAGAGGTGGTCAGAAACTCGGACAACCTGCCTGCCTGCACCCTGCGACGGGGGAAAGGGAGCGCGGGCGCGAGATAGATTAGACGGATAGATTTGGTTCGAAGGCTTTCACGACTGATAGTATCCATAGTGTTTAAGCTGAAAGCAACCTTCAGCGAAACGTCGAGAACTACTTTTAAAGGTAAGTGTTTGTGTGTCCAGTCGTTTTTTACGACATATCGACGGTCACACCACACTTGCATAACCTTTTCACATGATCTAAACCCTTAAAACACTGTGGATAGACGGATAGATGTTTGTCGTTACGGCTCCGGCTCACCGCAACCCTGCACATGATTTAGCGGTTTCTGACAATGCACGGATGGATACTGAATTAACATGTGCGCGTTACAAATACCATTTGTTATTATTTATTATTGTTGTCATTACAGCCTCCCCGGCCGTGCGATGAGTCAACACAAGGATAGGTAGATAGGTAAATGTTTATTATTACGGCAGAAAAATACCCGGTGAGCTTGCAAGCTCTTTACGGGATTCCTGCAGCGACACGACAAATGTGCGAATTGACAAAAATAATGAAAAATAAATAAAAATGTAAAAATAATAAAATAACCAAACAAAGAAAAAAACATTTACACACAGCATTGCACAAATTTCTCAAATAAACAAGTACAAATTACAGTTGGAAGGAGAGATGATGGCACGAAACGAGGCGGCGCGGAAGCGAGGCGTCGTAAAAATTACATGCAGCGCAACAACAGGAGCCTCACTTTGATGGTTGTGTTTTCAAAGCCGTTCTTTCGGGGATCGCCGTATCACTGTGCGCTCTCCCTGTCTCCTTCGTGACGTTTCGCCTCCCACGTTGGCGGCATCGTTAGGCGTTGAGTGCGAGGCTGAATGCGTTGCCGCACACTCAACGCCTGACGATGCTTCCAACGTGGGAGGCGAAACGTCGCGAGGGAGAGAGGGGGAACGCTCAGTGACACGCCTTCCAGAAAAATAACGGCTTTGAAAAGCAACCGTCGTAAATGGAGCCGTGAAAACCTATATGAGTACATAGGAGCCTCACTTTGTCGTGCGATGTGACTGTTACGTACCTCGCTCCGGCAAAATAGCCGTCTTGGAGTTTCCTCAAGGTGGCCAACACGGCCGAGTCCACCTCCTTGCCGTTCTCCGCTGCGCAGGCACACACACCGTACACAGGGGGTAGTTACAACCCAGTGACGTTATTCCTCCTATCCGTTATATCTCCCTGCATTCTTGGAAATAATCATAATAATAGCTGTAATAATAAACATCTATCTATCTTGCGGTGTTGCATTGCCGACTGCGTTTGTTGCTCAACGGCTTGTGCGCAATGATAAGGAATGTTTTTATTTGAATGGATTACGAATCATTATTATTATTAGATGCGTTCGATGGGCCATATTATCGAGTTGCAATCTAAAGAAGTCAAAACAACGAGACGAGACGAGAGATGATGGGAATCAACAACGCCCGTTGAACTAGAACGGGACGATCACAAGCTGCTTTGGTCAGATGGGGCTACAAGACCGGCCCAACCACCTGTGAATGTGGAGAAGCTGACCGTACTATGGAGCACTGCCTTGTATGCACTCTACTACCCAACCTCTGCAGCTCAAAAGACCTTGCAGAGTTCAATCAAGATGCAAAGAACTAACTGTGTAAAGAAATGGGAAACTGTCATATAACCATCACGCGTCGTGCCAACGTCACGGCGCCAGCCTCCTCACTGAGCATGGTGTGCGTGACGGGGAAGGTGACGGTTGGCCTCCCGGTCATGCGCCAGCGAGAACACAGGTACGACAGATCGGTGCGCAGCATCTCCACGATCATGCGGCTGTCCAGCGCCAGGTAGAACTGCTGCTCGTCTATGAACTAAACACACACGCAGAGAAAACGGACGGTTTAGAGGTCAATCTAATATAATAATAATAGCATTTTATATAGCGCCTTTCACCCGAGGGTCACAAAGCGCTGCACAAGGGCCGCGAAGAGAACGGCATGTCAACAACAAAAGAAAAAACAACCAAAGCAACAGAAAAATAAATGATTAAGGCTGCTTCGAATATACCGAAAGGTCGTACCTATCCTCCACCTATGGTCATGAGGGTAATGACCAAAAGAACGAGATCGCGGATACAAGCGGCACAAATAAATAGTCTTGTAAGCAGCAAGTAGACAGTCAAGTGAGGCTTTACTGGGTCAACAAGCAGAATAATCGTTATGTAACAATAACAATAATAATCGTCCTGGCATAAAAGGAGAAAGTGGCGACCTGGGGAGTGAAGGCGAAGATGTTGTTGCGGATGACGTAGAGCTTGGACGTTCCCAGGACGCCGATGTGGTGGTACGGGCGGCCGGACAGCTTTAGCTTCTTGTTGCGGCCTGACAGCAAGGGGGACATTCAAGAGAGCTTGCAAGCTAAACTGGGTATTTTTCCGCTGTAATAGAATACATCTATAATAAACGTCTATCGGGCCCTTCCCTGCCGCGAGACACGAGTATCACCGCGGCGCCACCGCCACCACGCAGCCGCCCCGGCCAAACGCGCGACGGCTTAATAAGGGTGGCAATGGTGTGGCGGTGGTGCGGCGGTGCGATGCGGTGTGTGCGCGGGGGAACCGCACCGAGACGGGCGTAGATGTGGCTGAGGATGCGCGCGGGCTGCACGCGGATTGGGTGCACGTCTGCCGTGGTCTCCACCGTGAAGCCGTGGCCCTGCAGGATCTCCTTGATCTCTTTCGTCTCCGCCAGGACCGCCACTGCGCGCCCCGACGCCAAGAAGAGACATTCGGTTCGTGAAGGAATATAATAGTCATCATCATCATCATCGTCGTCACCAACACTCAGCTCCCCTAACATCTCTCCATCGCGGGCTCTCACATTGCACCCTCAGCTCAGCTAAAAATTCTGGGAACAACGGTAGACCCCACGCTCAACTTCAGCACCCACAAAAACAACATCATCAGACCCAGCAACTACCACCTACGAGCACTTTGGCAAATCCGTCCACTAATCTCTACCCAAACAGCACAGACCATCGCCTGCACCCTCATCGCCAGCTGCTTTGACTACTGCAGGGCAATAACCAATAGGGACTGAGCGACCCTGCTTGGGGTGGAATCGAACCTTGCACGACGACATCCGGTTTGGGAATAGTCGACAGGCGTCTGTTGAGAGGGTCGATCTCGCCAGGAGCCAGGAATCCCTGGAGAAAGACAAACGCACCGGGTTCGAGAACGCCACCCGAGTCACAACGCTCAACACGTAACTAGAGAAAGCCTTTATAATGCACTGGTAGAGAAAGCTACTAATGCATTGATATTTGCATTGTCCGAAACTGCTGCGCCTTTTGGCAACACTTGGCTAACACCGAGACTAGGCTATAAAGAAAGCTGTCTCTGGTGTGGGCCAATCAGTTTCAAGTACAGTGCACATATTATCAAAGTATTTTGTATGAGTGTTTTTGCCACAAGCATGCGGGTGCAGTGTTGGACGTGTAGGGAGCGATAGCTCAACGGTTAGCGCTATGCTGGGCTATAAACCTGGCAACCCGAGTTCGAATCCCGGTGAAGATTTTCCAAACCGGTCCTGGGCCTCCCTTAGGTCGACTCAGCCTCAAATGAGTACCGAGTGCGGTGTGTAAACATTTCCACTCAGGAAATAAAGGCGGCCGGGCGTGGTGTTGGTCACCCACCCGCTCGTGCGCCGTCTCGACCTTCATAGGTGCTCGCTAACGGCACTTGACCCTACAGTCTGTTGTTAAGACTCTACGGGGCAATCTTTGTCTTTTGATCGTCTCTCCGTGGTCGTCGATACCTCTGCCAGCAGGCTGCTGAGGATGTAGAGAGACTGCCCCCACATGTGCGGCAGCTTCCCAGCAGAAATCCGGTCGACCGTGTGCGGCTTGCGGTACTCCTCCTCCATCTGGCGGCGCACGCGACACAACGCACGCGACACAACGCGCGTCGGGGAGAACTTCGACGTCAACACAAAAACGAACCCATGTTCCGTCGCCCCGGCGATCAGACGCCCCCACCAGCGGTCGGGACGGGAGGCACGGGCACGCCGCGCGAAGTAGAAAGGTGACGTCACGCGGAATTATGTTGTCGCACTGGCTAATAAAGATGAATCCGCAGCCCTGTGCAGCGCTTTGTGACCCTCGGGTGAAAGGCGCTCTATAAATGCTATTAATCTTAAAATTATTTTGAATCCTGTTGGTGCCGTTTGTTTTTATTGCCAACCTTGGAGAGTTTGTTTCGTGGTTAAGTTTCCGAACAGGAACGCAGGTTTACACGAAATGTAATTCATGATGGATTACGTTTCTGAGAGTTACCGTGCCTCCTGCTAAAGATAGATGCACAGCTCTAATGCATTAACACTTGCGCCCAAAGCAGACATTTCACTTGTTGGTACTGCCCGAGGTAGCTCCATTTCAGCCACTCCAATTTATTTATGAAGCTGACAACAATGATTTGTGTGATAACCGTTTGAAATGAGTGCGGTTATCATTAAATTAACTCTCATTGGCCGCGTAAATAAATTGGTACGACTAAGGTTTTTGCAACCAATTTACGAGTCGGCTGGAAAGCGTTAATGCCTTACACTTGTGAAGTCAGTTTATAATCGCAGGCAGCTGCCCGGAATTAAACCCAGGATGGTCAGTGATGCCGGCTCGGCGCTCTGAGCACCGAGTGTCCCCCCCCCGTACCCCCCCGGTGTTTTAGAGGCGAGTTTGGTACGCCACCTTGTCGGGGGTGACGCAGTACAGCTCCGGCAGGTAGCGCAGACCGTTCTTCCCTCGGACGAGGATGGCCTCCAAGGCTTCTCGATACTCCTGAACCTGCAAAGCACAACACTTTCATGAGCAGGTCTCAAAACACCCGTAGGATTATTTATTCAATGTCTTCTTGCGACCACGTATTTTTTTTGCATTCGGATGTTTCGGAAGTCTACCAGGCACGGGCCACTGGGTGGAGACCTAGAGGCCGAGCCAGGACACGCTGGAGGGATTATATCCTTTGGCTGGCCTGGGAACACCTGGGAATCCCCCAGGAAGAGCTGGATTCTGTTGCTGAGGAAAGGGATGCCTGGTGCACTCTCCTCGGACTGCTGCCACCGCGACCCTCACCAGGACAAGCGGTTTAGAAAATGGATGGATGGATGTTCGGCTTATTCTAGTCACGTTATTGTCCTAACTTTTTATTTTTACGATGGGAGAAACCGGAAGAAACCAAGGCAGAACAGACGCAGAACAAGCAGTATTCCGATCGTTCGACTCAGAATGTTAGCGGTTGAGTGATTTCCTGACAACTCGACATGTCGCTCTCTCTGCAGCTTTGTGCAGCGCTTTATGACCCTCGGGTGAAAGGCGCTATATAAATGCTATTATTATTATTATCGTCGTCATTTCACCTGCTCGTGGTTGTTCATGAAGACGCCGTCGATGATGAAGTACGTCCAGAACACTGGCCACTCGCACTCGATGTTCTCAAACAGCTTCAGCTCGGCTGGCTCGTAGTACAGACGGCTCGGGTCCTACAGTGGAGACCACGTGGAGGTTGTGAATTTTCAAGGACAGTTTGAGATTTTTGGCTGAGGAAACCACAGAACCCGGCGGAAACCCACGCGGAACAGGGGGGGAGAACACACAAACTCCACACAGAATGGCGCAACTAAGAAATTTAAATTTACGACTGAACATTAACAATTCGTGACTCATCATTCAACCATCACAGCACGATGGCTAAGCTCGTCGCTGTGTATTTGTGTATTTTGTGGGCTCACCTCACGCGGGGTTTTGTATCCGTCTCTGAGGAAGCGGCAACAGCCGTAGCGGCCCTGGTGTGAGTAACGGAGAGGAGAGAGACGGCACAATCTTTTCATCACACGTATGTGTTATTGATGTGAAATTCATTCGGCCCTCAACACAAAAACACACACGCAAAGACCCCCGTATAGCCTTTTCAGGCTGTTAGCGAGCACCTAGGAAGGTCTGCACATCACACTCTGGGGTGGTGTGGTGACCAGCACCACGCTCAGCCACCTTTCACTCCCCGGTGTTGGTGTTTGCACAGCGCACCAGGTAGTGATTTAATGGTGGGTGAAACTAGGACACCTGCTATGGACTGGCGTCCAATCCCAGGTATAGCCCTGCCTTGTGCCCCGTGTCTGCCAGTATAGGCTCCGGCTCACCGCAAACCCGTACAGGATTAAGCGGTTTCTGACAATGAATGAATGAATGAAACAGGCTCAGGACCAGTCCAAGATACGTGTCCCTCTCCACAACAACAACAACCGCCGCCCGCCACTGACGTGTCACCGCGGCGCCGGTGCCAGGCCGCGTGCACCTCACAACTCTCACCCACGTACACACCTGCAACTTGGAGGTGATCTCATCCTTGGTGATCATCACGAGGTCCAGGTCCTCGACGGCGAACGCGGGGTAGGAGATGATGGACAGCAGTCCCGCGTCGATCTCCTTGGAGGTGGACGCCCGCGGCAACATGGAGTGCAGGATCGACTGCTCGGTCACAGCACACCGCCCCGCCGGGCAACACACCGGGTCATTGGACTCGCAAAGATAGACAGATAGATGGTTATAATTATAGTTTTAGTTCTAAATCTGTGCCTTGTTATTGTCCCGGCCCCCGACCCCCAGCTAAACTTGTAAATATAAAAAATTTTGTTAGTATTTTGTTTTTTATCCTAGTATTTTTAAAGCTTTGTTGTTGTGTTCCAGTCACATGTATATGCCAACACCGGGGGTCTGAGAGAAACGGCATTTCGATCCTCTATATGTCCTGTACATATGGCAGAATTGCCAGTAAAGGTGAAATGAATTGAAATGAATTGAATTGAATTTATTATTACAGCAGAAAGATACGCAGTGAGCTTGCGAGCTCTTTACGGAATTCCCGGGACACAACAAACATGAAAATTGACAAAAATAAATAAAAATAAATAAAACATGTAAAAATAACAAGTTAACCCAAAAAAAACATTTACACACAGCCTTGTGCGCATTTATCAGATAAACGAGTAAAAATACAGTTATGCATTGCGATGGGAATAACTAAAACATATTATCGGTAGCGTATTCAACACTGAGAGGGAATAGTGCGAAATTTGCAACATTTCAAACACAAATCAAGATTTGCGATCACTACCAGGCAAAGGAGAGAACTTGCATCGTACACCGACTGTATTCTGTGTGGTGTGTCTGTGACCAGATACAAACGTGGCCTCACACACCTACCAGACACTGTTAGCACATCGGGGATAAAACCGAGCGAAGAGTGAAACATTCATAATATACCCACGCTACTGTTAACCGCTCAACGGAGGGGTGACAATTCTGACATAAGACCTGAGGTCACAAGAGTGCTTCCAAAGAGGTTGGAGCCTCTTGCTCATTTGTGCTAAGGCGGTACTATCACGATTTTAATTAAAAATGAGCCTTTTCACATGCTTCTGTGAGTTTAAAAAAACATGTTACGAGCGAGTGTCTACGACAGGAATATACGAGGGATATTTGAGAAATTAGATGTTGTGTTTTCAATGGAAACATCAAAAAATAAAAGAAGCTGGGCTACCAGCGGGTTAAAAACTTACGTAACGTAATCAGCATATTAACCAAACACCAATGCAAACTCCAACGTGTCCAATATAAACGTGTTTGCTTAACAACCATTCCCCATTTCCACCACGCCACCTTGCCAACATTCCTGCCTAGCTGGAGGTTGGTTCACCCTTGTGCAACCTGACACGAGACAGAGTGTCCCGGGGGTGGAGGTATACAAGGTAACAGAAGGGAGCCCGGCCACAGTGGTTTGTGGTGACACGGCTCAGCACAGTATGGCATGGGGCCCACTTGGCCAGGCGTCCGGCACGCAGTGAACCGGCCGTGGCAACACGCGGGCCAGTTTATTTAACTTCTGCACTGCCTTTGCGTGTGCTGTTCTTCCCACTCCCATGCTGAGTGGCGGTTCAAAACTGTGCACGATGGATGATTTCGTAATCATAATAATAATATTACGATTTATAACGCGGGCAAATTCCACGGCTGGTCATGGACGAGACGCAGATACGGAGGCGTAGCGAGGAAACCACAGAGAGGCGGGGAGGCAGCCAAGCAGTCAGTCAGCCGGCACCAATCCGCCAAACACTGCTTTCCTAAATATTATTATGTTATTGGCAAATAAATTTCAGAGTGTTTTTTAGTTGTGGGAGGAAACCGGAGAATCTGGAGGAAACCCACGCAGAACGGGGGGAGAACACACAAACTCCACGCAGAAAGTTGCCCCAGGCGGGAATCAAAACGCCTCGGGCAGGATTTTTTTTTCTGTGAAGTGCAGATGTGATCACTGCGCCACCCTGTCGCCCAAAACAAACAAACTACATTTTTAAAAAATAATCATTATTTTGTTTTAAATCTAGCATGCCTGGATGGCTTAGCAAAAAAAGTAGATGTCTTCTGGCTGAAAGAGTATCCTGTGTTATTCCTCGTCGTGTGGCTAACGTTGGTGTGGAGCTACAGCTGTATTTTACATTGAGGTGGCTGAGCCAGATGATTGTGTTACGAGCGGCGGAGCTGGATTGGTCATCGAGTAAAAAGCATTGCCGAAAAATTCCAAATCTTGACCCTCCTGAATGATGCTGGACCAAGTAAAGCCTCATGAAGCTGAGACGTTCTCATCCCTGTCAAATAAACAACACATCTGCAACACCGGCTCAAGGCTGACAAGCGTCTACAATTACAAACCACTTGTTTCAGCATAGAGACACAAACATAATAGAACACTTAAAAGACAGTAAAATGCACCCCAAACACGTAATGTTACTCGTAGAAAACTCAACTCCTTCATAAATAACACTAACATGTTTATGAAATGGGTGATGTGTCAGGCAATGGCCCTTCTTAATTTGATGCAACCAAAGCTGGTCCAGCAATTTATAAATCCCCAATTTGCAAGGACCTCTGCGTGGCAGTTTTACGAGAGCGGTGACACGAAGCACGGGATTCAGGATAAAACAACGTGCCACTTGGCAAGCATCACAATCAATTCAAAACGGGCAGACCTGAGACAGACACACGAACTCACTGTACCCGTATCTCGCGAGCACGTGCTCGTCAAGTGACGTTACATTTAGTAAAGCGCCACACTTTTTTAAGAAGCCACCCTCCTCTGGTCGACGTTTATTTTTGGCGCAAGTTATTCCTGGCGGTGGCATTGACGTGACCCAGACGAATGCCTCGTGAAGCATCGTCGTGCCACCGGCCTAACGGACGGACAGATCGGCAGCAGGTTTCAACCTCTCCTTCCCTCCACGACTGCATGTGATCGGCTGCGCGGATTTATTTCCTCCATGTACTTCTACTCACGGCGGCTCGGGTGCCGCCTTTCTGTGTGGAGTTTGCATGTTCTCCCCATGTCCGCGTGGGTTTTCGCCGGGCACTCCGGTTTCCTCCCACAGTCAAAAGACATGCTGCTGCGTCGGTTAATTGGCCTGCGGACTAAATTGCCCCCGGTACCCTATGATGGACTGGCGTCCCATTCTGGGTATAGCCGTGCCTTGCGCCCTGTGTCTGCCGGGATAGGCTTCGGCTCACCGCAACCCTGTCCAGATCTCCATTCTGTGCCTCCGCAAATAAAGGAAACATATTTAGTCCGTCAACCTATTGGATATCCACACCATAATTACTAAGCACCATTTGCTTAAGCAAGGCCAACCTAAACCTTCAGTCTCTCATGAGCGGAGTAAGGCTAAGACTATGGGCACCTTTGCAAAAAGGTGTCCATTTGGTGTTTTAATATCTAAACACTTCTCTCATTGCCAGAAAAGGTAAAACCTTGTATATTTTACATTATTAGGAGTAAAGCTTGTTCAGAAAATGCTGCCGGATTACCAGTTGTTATTGTCAAAAAGCACTCCGTATAAAATACGGGGCGGGGGGGGCCCGTTCAACACATTTGGAGAAAACAGGTGAGAACCGATCAAAAAGCTCACCCGCTCATCAGCCTTCTCACGCCGCTCTCCCGCGCGACCTTACAAGTTCCGGAAACGCGGGCGTTGCTGGACGCAATGGGGAAAAATGTGTCACGGTTGCGTCGGGGCCTTAACCTACCTGGCAGTGCTGGACTTCGTCGGGAAGCACATGGATGATGGACTTGGGGCCCCCGTGTGCTCCGAACAGGTCCAACTCGTCTATGGCCTCCAGAGCAGCCTGCGGCAGAAAGAGTCCGCGGTTGGGCTGCTGCTAAACACCGGGGGTGAAGTTTAACCCGTGGGAAAGCTGTGCAATGTTGACGAGGCAACGCAGTAACGAGCGTGGCTTCTGTTCTTCTTATTCTTTGCGATTCTTCGAAGCACTATGGTTAGCTTCTGGACATCGTTGTCTTTCAGCTCGGCCTCGAAGTGTTTGGTAGATTCGCAGGCAATACCAAAGTATTACCTGACAGGGATCGCAACGTGAACGCTTCTACCTTGACCCCCGGCTTCTGTGTATCCGCGTGCAATCTGGTGTCACTGGCTGAAGGCATCCAAATGGTTGGATTATGACAGCGCACAGCTGATGCTTATGCATTGTAAAACATTTGTTGACGTGGATGTGACGCAAATTATGTTTTGTTTTTATAGATAGTGTGGTGGTTAACCTTAAATTATAATAATTGTGCTATAAAGAAAACCGTCTCTGGTGTTGGCCAATCAGTTTCAAAGACAATACGTACATTATCAAAGCATTTTATTTGCATATTTTGACACAAGCATTTGTGTTTTTTTGCAAATTTGACACTTTATGAAAGGTGTTTGTTTGGCGTTTTAAGAGCTTAACACTTGTATCAATACTAGAAAGGGTAAAACCTTTCAACATCATCTGTGTACAGTAATGGCAAAAAGGTTCCCATAGATACGACGAGACTTAGTAAATATGGTTAAAACACCTGCGGTTTAAACCGGGGGGAGGGGGCACAGGGCCCCAATCAACGTACCTCTGCTACAATCGGCAAACGCATTAGCGCTCGATCGTGTGACCGCCCGATGCCCTTGTGAGATCAATGCGAGTCAACAAAACCGTGTCAGGCTGCGCAATGTGAAATCAATTGGTTGCTTTGTTCCACAAACCTTGGCAGTGCCGATGGAGCTGGCATTGAGCTCTGGGATCCCTTGGTTGGTTTTGTCGCCTCTCTCCCACATTCCATAATCCTTAAGACAGAGGGGTGCAGCAGTATTGGTGCATCAATACCAACACAAAAGACACTGTAAACGCTTCTTCTTCTTGCAAAGTCACTGTGCACCGCGTAAAGTATAAAGTATGTACTAGATCTGAACCAACCTTACAGGAGCAATATTATAATTTAAAAAAACTGGTAAGGAAAGTATTGAAGCTATAATAATGAAAGCCATTACATTTACCAAATGACTACTTGAATTAATAAAAACACAAGGACATATTAATTTTAGAAGCACATATCACTGCTATATTATACTGTTCTTACAGTTACATTTCACATTATAGAAGCGTGCGGTTTTAAGCTTGAGGTTTACAATCTGTCATATGTGGCCAGACAGCAATCCTGGTTAACCGTTATTGGTCACATGAAGAGATTCCTAAAATTCTTCCATCAAACCGCAAGAAATGAACACGCACAGCCTATATGATGGGGGCCTTTCAGGGGATTTTTTGACTATACTTCCCCACTGCTGGTCAGTGTCCATTAGTGAAGGCAAGGAGCAGAGAGACTGCAGCATAGCTGGGCAGTACAACAACGCATATACGTGCACTGCCCTCTGCCGCCCATCTCATAGTCCCTGCTGTTTTCAAGTGTTTAGATAGTCGAGCCGGCTGCCAATTTGGGCTGAAACCAGAATTATTACGGACAATTTTGCTTATTTGGGTTGGCCTATATTCCCTACGTCAGAATATGTAATAGATGGTGGCAAGGTAAATAATTACACAACCAGGGTACTGACCTACCCAATTTAACTCGGGTGCTCTGGAAAATAATGTAAATGCCACTTATCTTTTGAACCAACTTGAGTTGTCATCAATGCTAGTTTAACTTTTAGGCTTTTAAAAGATTACTGCATCACAGACACTCACCGCCACTTTGTATGCGGCCTCGATGTAAAACACCAGGTTCTGTATGAAGGCCACTTCATCCAGCGTGAAAATAATCCTCAGCCCTGCAAAGCACAAACATGGCAAACTGAGAACTAAAACTGCAGTGTTAATAATTCTAACTTACAAAGTGGCTATGTGTTTGACAAGCATGATGTAATAGGCTTCAACTATTGAGTGCATAGCCAGATATTGGCCAATTAAATAAAGTGCAAACGTTGTTTTTGTACCGATTTCTATTTGCTTCATTGCCGTACTTTGATTTATTTGTTTAGCCGTTGTCATTTTGGTGACCAAGGTCACTCCTGCAACGATACTCGGCTGGTCTCTTGAGTTCTCACCCGGTTAAACAAAGTAAACTTACATTTGAAGCCAAGGACACGAACACACTCACAAGGCTAGCTGGAATGCTGCCTAAGTGCCATTAGCAAGGTCTCTAAAGGAACCTATGACTGTAATGGAACAATTTCAATAATTACAGAATGCCTAGATTTTTCCAGCCTTTGGTTGTTACAACTTGCTAGAAAGTACACAATTTCCATGTCAAGTGATCCTAACCGATCATGTTAAACGCAGACTCCAGTTACCACTGAGCACGGCAATGAGCCAATACCTACAATACCAGGTTACAATACCGATGTAACAATATAATGTACAGCTCTTGATCAATCCACTGCTGGATGAAGGTCTCCCCGTGCCTTATCCATCAAAAGGGGATGGTTTAAACATTCTTCATGATGATGATGATCAGTGGGGGTTGGTGAAGGGGGTGCCCTGGATCGGTTCAGAAATAACTCGGTTCATAGAGATGCATTACCACTGCAACACCACTCAACACCGACACTGGACGACTAATGCTAATTTTGCGATCAGGTATGGCAATTGGCTGTAACACCCAGTACTATCGCATGCCCGAACCACCTCAACTGGCTCCTCTAAATCCGAAGGAGCAGCGACTTTACTCTGAGGTTGTCCCGGATTTCTGTGCTCCTGTAAAATTATTATTATTAAACCCAAACGCGTACCCGAGGCCGTCATCTGCGCGAGGATGAGCAGGTAGAGGGAGGTGGCGTCCACCTGCAGGTGTCCCCACTGGTCATCGCCGACCACCGTGCTACAGGTGGCCGTGTTGTACTTGGCGTGCAGGCAGTCCGTGGTGCTCTGCGTCACCTTGAACTTCTCCACCTTGTCCACCTGCCACGCGAAGAGCGGAGGAAAATCCACCGATTAGTGTACTCGTGGGATCCGGAAAAGGTCAGACATGCTGCTGGATAGGTTAATTGGCCCGCTGCCTAAATTGCCCCGGGTTATTATTACAGATAGATGTTTATTATTACAGCAGAAAAATAGCCAGTGAGCTTGCAAGCTTGTATCGAGGACTCCTGCGACACAACAAACATGTGAATTGCTGACAATAATTAAAATGTGTACAAAATATATACAAGATTCTGGTGCGCTGTGATGGACTGGCATCCCATCCTGGGAATAGCCGTGCCTTGAGCCCTATGTCTGCCGGGATAGCCTCCGGCTCACCGCAACCCTGTACAGGATTAAGCAGTTTCTGAAAATGAGATGAGATCTGGAAGAGGGAAGACACGGTTGGCGTGATGTGGTGGTGGCATCAACAACTGTGGCCATAATGACATTTCGATATTGACCTTTGAGCTTACTCAAAAGCTGAAATCCGTCCAGCATTTCGGTCTCGGTTAACACACGGCACTATTTATACAAGGCTGTCCAGAGGGAACACATTCCAAGGACAGGTGTGGTGGCACGATCGGTATAACAGTCACACCACCACGGCCTGCGCTGTTGATGGCACCACACCTTACTGTCGTGCCGTTGTTTCTGCTAGCTCCCCTAGCTCCTAGCTTTGGGGGTTGGGAACCTATAGGTAGAGCCCACAGCTTTATATTACACTTTCACGTCAAAACCAAAGCAGCCAACGAATGAATATAATTTAATGCGATCGCAGATGTTTATGCAACCAAAGATAACAAACATCCCCCGTATATAATTCAATGCGATTGCACATGTTTATGCAACCAAAGATAACAAACATCCCCCGTATAGCCTTAACAGACTGTAGGGGCAAGTGCCGTTAGTGAGCACCTATGAAGGTCGACACGGCACACGAGGGGGTTGGTGACCGGCACCACCCCTGGCTGCCTTTGTCTCCCTAGTGGCAATGTTTACACACCGCGCGAGGTACTCATCTGAGGCTGAGTCGACCTAGGGGGAGAGCCAGGACCGGTTCAGAAAATCATCACTGGTGTTTAACCCCGAGCGGGATTCGAACTCGGGTGGCCAGATTTGCAGCCCAGCGCGCTAACCACTGGGCTACCATTAACAGTAGGACACATACCACTGACAAGACATTGCATGAGACGATGAATTATGGGCTTACCTGTCTCATCATGCACTGAAGCAGCCCTCGCATCAGCTTCACCACGCTCTGCCAAAAGCAAAATGCACACTTGTAAGTGCCTGATACAGTCTCTATGCGAACCAAACATAAAACGCTAGTTCAGCCTTCAACGGAATGACAATGTTGAGGCACAATGATTTAAATTCTGCAGCAGAATCCCGATAATGTACACGATATTAAGGGAGCTATTCAGGGATCCTTTAATCCACGAGTATGAGTAATTACATATTTATTTGTAAGACATCTACAGACGACCTGACTATCTGTACAGAAGTAGTTTAAGGTTGCGACCACCCTCTCACTTAACAGGATACATATCGGTAAATATGTATCACAGCTTAAATACGTGGCCTGGTTTCATATCTTGTTTCCATGACTGAAAATATATTAATAATAAATGCTATTTATAACGCGCACATATTCATTCAATTTCGAAGGTATTCATTCGAAGAGAGAACGACTCAGAAGCGCGAGGAAACCGCAGAGAGGCGGGGGAAGCGAGCAAGGCGATTTGCCGGCGCCAACATTTTGCCACACACCGCGTCCTATAAATTGTGATGTTATTGGCCAATTAAATAACGAGTAGGAGAATCCGGAGGAAACCCACGCAGAACATAGGGAGAACATGCAAACTCTGCACAGAAAGGCGCCCGAGGTGAGAATCAAACAGCATTGAGCAGGACATTATTTTTGTGGGGCGCAGCTGTTACCACTGCACCACCCTACCACCCAATGACTTTTAGAACATCAATGAATTATCCAGTGGATGTCTGAAACTGTGCAGGCGTGGCCCACCAACTGCGGGATCGTCGTTAAGGCTCACCTGTTCCAGCTCGTAGGCCTTAGCCTTGTCCTCATCGCGGTCGGCGTTCTTGCGGTAGGCCATCCCGAGCCCCCACACAGCCAGGATGCAGTACACGTTGTCTCGAACCCACGCGTCCGGCTGCTCCGGGCTGGCGGGCAACAGCCCCGTGACAGCGTTCTTGCCGCAGAGAAAAACATTGTAAACGTCGCGAACGAGAGAGGAGGAACTCCCGACACGGCTATCCCGAAGGAACGGCTATGAAGAGGAATTCTCATCACGCATCGATCCGTGACAAACCGACACAAGTGCATTGTGAACGCGTGTTGTAAGAGGGATTTCTGCGGCACAGCACTGACTCCTGTCTCTAACACTGGCTTCTATCTTTTAAACACTGGCTCCTATCTCTAACATTGATAGATATCCATCCATCCATTGTCAGAAACCGCTTAATCCTGCACAGGGTCGAGGTGAACCGGAGCCTATCCCAGCAGACACAGGGCGCAAAGCAGGGCTATACCCATGATGGGACGCCAGTCCATCACAGGGCACATTGATAGATATATTAACTCGTAGGCTTTCATGACCAATGTTATTCATAGTGAAGCTCTGTTTATGAGTTTAGGTCATGTGAAAAAAGGTGTGTAAGTGAAGTGCACCCGTCGATATGGTAAGTGATGCATGTGCTCGCTCGTTTGCTCCAACATATCGACGGGTGCACTTCACTTACACACCTTTTTTCACATGACCTAAACTCATAAACAGAGCTTCACTAAGCTAGATAGATGTTCATTATGACAGCAGAAAATACCCAGTGAGCTTGCAAGCTCTGGAAGCCGGCTTCCTGCGATACAACAAAACGTGCCGTAAACGTCCAGTTAGTCGCGACAGCCATCGAAGTTCGCGTAAAACCCCGACTTGCGCGGGTACACAACAAAACAGCGGACAGTGAGAGCGAGGCGCCAATTACCTGGTGACACAAGATCGTCTGCTGCACCAGGCGGGCATATCCGTCGAGGCGTACCCCGGAGTTACTCCGGCTCCTCATTATTAATCCAGTCAAGGCCGAGCCGCGGCGGCGGAGGGGTGAAGGTGCTGCGGGACGGGCGCGCTCAAGGCCGGCAGGCCTTCTAGGCGAGGCCGGTGATCCGAGTCGGGCCTACAATGTTTTTTTTTTCCCCCGTAAGCGTTGACAATCAGCGGGGCAAGCAGCGGTGTGCAGCAATGGGTTGTGAAAGGGCAACGCGGGCCCGCGCGTGATGTTGGACGCGGGGAAGGGGAGGACGGTCTAAGAATACCGAGCTCGCAGGAGCGGCACTGAAATCTGACTCCGCCGGTAACTAGAGACACGACCCCGCGGCTCGGAGGCTCCGTGCTACGACAGAATGCGATTTTTGCGGCGAAATGCGACGCTCCCAATGAGAGGCAAGGGCGTGCTTGCGTTTCGGGATTGACGTGCTTACGTCGGAATTGACGTTCTTACGTCTCGACGTCACGATCGTATCGCTTCTGCCCATCTATCTAGTGTTTTTAAGGTCTCCTCCAATTGGTATGGGAATCCCACCTGCTGAAGACTTCCCTCCTGGCTCAGACGCACCATGGATTCAGTGGAAGACACTCAACCGCCTGAGAACTAGAACGGGACGATCAAAAGATGCTTTGGTCAGATGGGGCTACAAGACCGGCCCAACCACCTGTTAATGTGGAGAAGCAGACCATACTATGGGACACTGCCTTGTCTGTGCTCTGCCACCGAACCTCTGCAGCTCAAAAGACCTTGCGGAGTTCAATGAAAATGCAAGGGGCTGTGTAAGGAAATGGGAAACTGTAATTTGACCATCGCGCTTCGAAGAATCGCAAAGAAGAAGAAGAAGTTGCATGTTTTGCCACAAGTATGTGTGGCTGCTTGTAAATTGGAACCTTCGCAAAAAGGTGTCCATCTAGTGTTTTTAAGATCTTAACACTTTCTCTCATATATTTTACAGTTTTTGTACATCACGTGACGCGTTTGAACTCAGCGCGTGCCGTGTGTACATAAATCCATCCATTTTCAGAAACCGCTTAACCCTGCGCACTAAATTGCCCCTGGTGCCCTGTGATGGACTGGCGTCCCACCTTGGGTATAGCCTCGCCTTGCGACCTGTGTCTGCCGGGATAGGCTCCGGCTCACCGCAACCCTATACAGGATTAAGCGGCTTTTGATACAGAATTAATGAATATGTGCATAATATGCACGGTTTCACCCTTTCTGGCAATGTGACAAGTGTTGAGATCTGTAATAAACCAAGTGGACACCTTTCACAAAGTGTTCCGGTTTGCAAAAAAGCCACACACGTTTATGGCAAAAACATGCAAACAAAATGCGTTGATAATATATGCACTCGTGCACAGCACTGAACTGCTACAGCAGGCTTTCCACATTAACAGGGTCACACGAATGTGCCAAAAGTTACGTCACAGGTCCATGCAAACACATGTCTCCGTTTTCCATGGTCAATTTATTATATAAGTGTGCTGTCCAAGTCAAACATGAAAGCCGATATGTTGTGCAAGTTGACGTAAGATATCGGCAGTTACAAACCGCTTGCTTGTTGTACTATGTGGCCTCTCTGCCCAGATCTATCAGCTGGTGTAAAAGTCAACTCCTGATAATCTTCCTCTGTCCATATGTCCCTACGTATGGCAAACACATATATTGTAACATCTGCGCCTCACAGAAAGTCCTGCCCGAGGCAGTTCGATTCCCACCTCGGGTTGCCTTTCTGTGTGGAGTTTGCAATGTTCTCCTTGTGTCCGCGTGGGTTTTCGCCGGGTCCTCCGGTTTCCTCCCACAGTCCAACGAAATGCTGCTGCATAGGTTAATTGGCGTGCTGACTATATTGCCCCAGATACCCTGTGATGGACCGGCGTCCGATCCTGGGTATAGCCCTGCCTTGCGACCTGTGTCTGCCGGGATAGGCTCGGCTCACCGCAATCCTGTACAGGAATAAGCGGATTCTGATAATGGATGGATGGATGGACGTTTAGCGCTGCCCAGCTGGTGGTTTAGACAAGGCTGAGAGCTTCGCACATGCAGTGCCGTGGGCACAGGGACGTTCTGCTCTTGGTGAGCAGCACACATTCGTGATATGAAATCTGTTTCCTGCCCAGTCACATTACATCTGTGCTATCAGCATCACGTCGTAATCATTTCCCCAAATCGGCGTGTCGCAATGTAATACTCGCCCTCGGAGAGAGAGAGAGATCATGTCCCAGGCGCGAGCAACCACAGACGAGCAGTGAGTCAGTGCCAACTTCACACACTCGTCACAAAACTCTGTGGTGGTCCTTTGTACATGAAGGCGCAATCGGCCACACTCATTGAGTGGTTTACATGTGGGAGGAAACCGGGGCACCTGGAGAAATCCCACACGCGTAAGGGGGCAACACCCTATCCCATTCAATTTAGAAGGTATCAATTCGAAAGGGGAGAACGGCTCAGGGGTGCGAGGAAACCGCAGAGAGGCGGGGGAGGGGGGAAGGCAGCCACGCTGTTAGCCGGCGCCAACATATTGCCACACACACTGCGTCCTATATATTATGATGTTCTTCTTCTTCTTTGCGATTCTTCGAAGCGCGACGGTTAGCTTCTGGACATCGTTGTCTTTCAGCTCGGCCTCGAAGTGTTTGGTAGGATTCGCAGGCAACACCAAGTATTACCTGACAGGGATCGCGACGTGAACGCTCCTACCTTGACCCCCATTATGATGTTATCGGCCAATTAATTAATGAGTGTTTTTGTTTTAAGGTGTGGGAGGAAACCGGAGAACCCGGAGAAAACCCACGCAGAACAGGGGGGAGAGAACACACAAACTCCACGCAGAAAGGCGTCCAAGGCGGGTATCGAACCGCCTCGGGCAATACCGTTCTTTCTGTGAGGAGGCGCTACCCTGCCGCCAACCATGGCTACCTCCACAGCGCTGGATTACAGGCTCGCATGCGTAGCCACCTCCGCCCGTCAAATTGATAAAAAATAAATACAATTTTTGACAGCGAAAAAGTTCTCAGTCGGAAAATCCCAACAGAGAACACCGAACAAACGACGTTGACCAAAATATGTATATAAGAAATGACAAGCACATGTTAAGCTGGACATGTAATGTAGAAATGAACACCGCAACGCGCTATTCATGTAGCTAGCTTGTATTGTAGGTGTACTTATGTACAATACAGTAAATATACGTACATACAGAATATATACGCTAATACAGCGGTTCTCAACAAACAGCAAACGCGTTATCATTAAGCCGTGTCACTGAATATGCCTGTTTAGTGAGAGTCTGGTCGAATTCGATTCGATTCTTCGAAGCGTGATGGCTACACCCACGCTCTCAAGACGAAGCTCTCCCGTGCAGGCTTGATAGACTTATGGGGCAAGTGCTGTCCGAGAGCACCCTCCCTCCCTGTCTCACTACGTGTTTGTTTTTAAGGAAGTGACGGCCATCTTAGGGGACGCTGGCAATTTTTTGCCGCTCTTAAGATTGCCAGTTTCACGACCTTTCAGTGTATTCGAAGCAGCCTTAATCATTTATTTTTTGTTGCTTTGGTTTTTATTGGTTGTTTTTTTCTGTCGTTGTTGACATGCCGTTCTCTCTGCGGCCCTTGTGCAGCGCTTTGTGACCCTCGGGTGAAAGGCGCTCTATAAAATGCTATTATTATTATTAAAGCCTGCTTACTTTGTGGATAATGAGATTTTGTGAGTTTTTTTTCCCTGAACACTCCTAAAGTGAAAGGCCTTGTGTGTAATATTCTGTTAAAATGACAGGATGTGCTGACATTTAGCGGTGGATAGGGTAAAATAATGATTAAAAAAATACATTGCCTGGCTTTTCACACTAGAAAAAAGTGAAAATAGGTATGCAGCAAAAGAGTTAAAAAATCAGAAGCAGTCTACCGCTAAAATTGGGTAGGGTTGGCAAGCGTACTAATCATGTAGACACAGGTATACGTATGCAGTAGTACTAGTCGGAAGGCCGAGACTAGGTCCAGATACCAGCTGTGAATGACGGTTGGGATTGACCACGAATCTAACAAGGTCAATCCAGGTTTGCAGGAGAATGAACTGAACGCTAACTCACTACTTTGCACACGTGCAGCCACACACGGTTATCCGACGTACTGCGCGGTACAATATAACAGACATAAATTGTACAGTGCTTAAAAAAAACATCAATACACAGTGCATAAACAAAATGCTTTGCAATATCATGAGAGTGGAGACATGATGGTTAAAGTGCGGGCAACATTCCGCTGGCTTAAATGCAGGCAAAGAAATGTTACATTACAAAAGACCTCTTTCGCCGGCCACTCCGGTTTCCTCCCACAGTCCAAAGACATGCTGCTGCAGAGGTTAATTGGCCTGCGGACTAAATTGTCCCAGGTGCCCTGTGATGGACTGGCGTCCCAGCGTTCCTTACGGTATAGCTCTTTTCCCAGCGTTCGTTACGGGTCCCTTGTGGCAGCAGCTGAGCTCACACACGATCCATCCTTATTTACAAAATGCCCTCAGCTCAATAGAAAATATAGTGCTTTTAAGTCATATACAGTGTATCATACAATCTCTCAGCAACGTTACGTAAGTAATACATTTTACCCAAATTATGTCAATACAGTAATTACAGTACTATTATTATACTCGTTAACCCAGGGAAGCCGCAAGGAGTCTCAAGACTCATTTTTGACGGAATAGGGCAATGACTGCTTTGCAGATTCCAGTTGCGTAGCGTGCAGGTAATTTGTCATATTGGGTCATTTAGATTGTACGGTTAAGCTCTGTTCACTGCTGTACTACCCTCTCTCCTGGCCATTCGAGGCAACAGTGGTGAGTTGTCATAATGACAAATCCGACACCGGGCAATCGATTGAAAGACGAGCAATGGCGATGACACTGCCACGCGGTGACCTACTCTTTACCAATGACGTCAGGGCATCGTTAGCGTCCACTGTGAAGTAGACAGGCGCGTGGTATTTTCACCGCTAATACCCACCGCGGTATTAAGCACGGCGGCCTGCTGGTCACGAACCGCGAACCTCTGCGACAAGCGAGCCCTTGCCAGGCGTCATCATATCGGTGAGATCTAACAGTCGTTGCTGAGGCTTGGTAGCAAAACTCCTGGTAGCCTTCCTCCGTAATTTCTCAACCGGCTCGCGGCTACGCCGACCGCGCCGGCGTTTATCCGCCAGCACGTTGCCTGCGTACGCGGTGATCGATGACGAGGCGCCGATCTAAATGACGAAGGATTCCCTCTCGGGCTCGCACTTGACGTCCTCCGAACCGAGGCACAGCTGCAACTCGTTGCGGACCTGAATCTTGACCGCGGCGCCCTTCTGGCCCTCGGAGCTGTTGCGCACGCCGTAGGAAAAGTAGATGAGGAAGCCTGGTGCGACAAGGGAACAAAAAACAGAACCAGGCGTTCGGTCGCGAGGCGGGGTTGCATCGGAGGTGAAAGTAAGCCGGTAGGGTCCCGTACCGTGCACCCGTAAACGAGTCTCCGAAGCGTTGAGTACAAGTTGATGGGAAGGGGGGTGTTTGATGCAACCGTACCGGGCAGAAATTTTAGTTTAACTTCACCCCTAGGTTGCACTCACATCGCCACCAATGAACAACTTTGAACTCTGGCTGCAAACCTCCGTATTCTCGGTCAAAACGAAGCGTCCGATTTGTTATTGTTGCAGTAAAAGCTGCAGCAATAACAGTGAAACCTCTGGAAAGTCCGTTAAATCCCGATGTTTATATGACCAGCTCGTATACAGAGTAATCTTCTTCTTTGCGATTCTTCGAAGCGCGATGGTGAGCTTCTGGACATCGTTGTCTTTCAGCTGGGCTTCGAAGTGTTTGGTAGAATTCGCAGGCAACACCAAGTATTGCCTGACAGGGATCGCGACGTGAACGCTTCAACCTTCAACAGAGTAATGACCGTATCTTATAACAACATATATATATTATGAACACAATTAAACAAAGTAAGTAGTACGTGATATCTAATAGCAGCAATAAATCACCCCAATAAAAAAATATATTTACATTATTTCCAACGCAGACCGCTGTCTCAGATGTAGCGGACAGCGTTACATGTCGAGGTTTGATCCGGACTGCGAATACTCGCGACTCACCGATGAGCATCCAGACAGAAAACCGGGCCCAGGTCCCCGCGTCGAGTTGCATCATGAGGTAGATGTTTACGAAGATGCTGATCACCGGCAGGACCGGGAGCAACGGCACCTGCAAGAGTGTGGGCGGGCGACGCATTGGCGCGTTTCGTTTGGACGGCACAGTGGAGGCGCAGAACCGGTTCAGAGAAACGTCACTGGTGTTGGCCGTGAGCGGGAATCGAACTCGGATAGCCAGGTTTTCTAGCCCAGTGCGCTGCTAATCGCCGAGCCGCCGTTCGCAACACGCGCACAAACACAGCGACCACCAATTTAGTTCGCATGTTTCTTGCGTCGCAGGAGTCACGTGAAGAGCTTGCAAGCACCTATCTATCTATCTACGTAGTCTCACTCACCATGAACGATATCTTGGTGTGGCTCTGAGGCTGCCGCCACACGGTCAGAATGCAGGCAAGAAGTACGGCCAGCAGCGTCGCTACTGGAGCCACGACGTGCAGGCGGCCCTCGATCAAGGCTTGCGGCCAGTTGGCGAGCAAGATGCTGAGCAGGAATATCGTAAGTCCTGTTTGGCGTGGGGGTGGAGGGGGAAATGTCACAAAAAAAAAACGAGACAGAAACCGTCGTTCGCGCGCTCGGGATTCGTTTTCAAACACGGTTGCTCGGCCGCGAAGGATTTGCGACAACGAGAGAACAAAACCTGTAGGAAACAGACTGTAAACTGAGACAAAAATGAATGCATTCTTGAATCGAACTGTGACGCTGAAGCCCGAGAGTCCGTTGCCTGCCTACAGTACGGCGGTTAACATTTTACCATCCGTCCATAAACCGCTTGTCCTGGTGAGGGTCGCGGTG
>JAZEWU010000055.1:2362131-2373162 GCA_036362915.1 Geotria australis | reverse complement strand
TGCCCACCCACCTAGTACCCACCTGCCCTCTGCACACCTGACGACACTCACTCACGCTCACCCCAGAGTGTCGTCACTCACTCGCGGCCGTGCCGTTCCGATCTCGAACCGATCCTCCGGCGAGGCGCGCCGCATCGCGATCGGGAATCGAATCAAAACCGTTCGCAAACTGCGCACGTCCCAGGGTTCCGGTTCCGCTGGTCTCATGAGCTGGTTCCGCGCAGCGATCCCCGGAACCGGCGCGAAGCTCGGCGGAAAAAACGGGGAGGACCCGCATCTGTCTACAGATTATCCGACAGCCTGGATTGTTACCGTTATTATCATAATGTTGTTATTGTTATTATTATATTATTGTTATGATTTACAAGGCACGCACGTTGAATCTGGGCAGCGCGCGGCTGTGTGTAAAGACCGAGACCAGGGAAGCTTTGGCTCGGGGGAGTTACACTCTCCGTGACAAAGGTGAAGAGTGCAGCAATCTGGCAGAACCTCAGTGTAGAGTCGCTGCTCCTTCGGATTGAGAGGAGCCTGTTGAGGTGGTTCGGGCATCTGGTAAGGATGCTCCCTCTGGGAAGTCTACCAGGCACGGCCCACTGGGCAGAGACCTAGAGGACGACCTGGGACACGCTGGAGGGATTATATCCTTCGGCTGGCCTGGGAACGCCTGGGAATCCCTCAGGAAGAGCTGGAATCTGTTGCTGAGGAAAAGGATGTCTGGTCCACTCTCCTTGGACTGCTGCCACTGCGACCCTCACTGGGACAAGCGGATTAGAACATGGCTGGATGGAGGGTTTCGGATTCGTCGATCATGATTGATGGGTTGGAGATTGCTGTTTCGTAGGTTCCGTAAAGTTTGCGCTGTGTTTTGCTCTGAACATCAAATTCCTCGGTCATACGAGCTCGGAATCATAGCGGGTTTGGATTGTGTTGTTTGTTTCTCTATGGGGAATCTGTCTTTAACCGTATTTGTGCCGATGTAGGTCTGTCAGGGCTCGATACTGGAGAATTGCTTTCCAGACCTGTTCTTTCCAGAGCCGTGTCGCTCAACACGGCTATCCCGAAAGAACAGCTTTGCGACGCAATCCTTAATGTTATTTGCTTAGTCAGTAAAATGCTATTGGTTTATCTCATATTTCTGGTTACTTAGACTACGGGGGGGGGTCTAAGAGGGATTTTAAAAAACAAACAAGCATACGTATACATAAACTGTTATGACTTTTGAGATTGCCAAGTTCCGTACAGAGATTCGCAGGGAGTATCGGCCGATCATCGCAGATTCACGACGGTTTCCGTTTCGGGTCGCCGCGGTGTTTGTTGACGTCGCTGCGGCGCACTCGTCACGATCCTGGTTTCCGCGGCAATCGCGTCGCCTGCTTTGGAGAATCGCCGTCGTCGCTCGCGAAATTCTTCCCGAATATTTAATTTCCTGGCCAAAAAAAACAAAAGTTTGCGCAAAAAAAGTAATAGGTCGTTGGTTGCCGCTCAATCGGTGCGATGTAGAGATTTGAGGGCGTCATGATGACGCTATGATGACGCCACGATGGCGTCACAATGGTCTCGTGACGCCATCACCTACACAATGCACTGATCCATTGTTGTGAGACTGACAGTGTGTTTGTTTGTGGGGAGTGGCGGTGCAGCTGTACAGGATGAAGCGGTTTCTGACAATGGATCAATGCCCTGTGATAGACTGGCGTCCCATCCTGGGTACATCCCTGGCTCGCAGACTTTCGCGGTATCGGAGCGTCGCCGGCGGCCGTTCTCACTCGACTCAAATCCTCGAGATTGTTTTTCAAAACAACTTGGCAAACATAACAAAATACGAATGTACATATGCAGGCGCCAAATCAGCCGAGTGAAATATGAGCGGATTTGTCCGATTAAACAACAACGCTTGTCTGTTTTTGCAAAAAGATAATAGTTTTTGTACTGATGTGGGTTTGTCACGGCTCGATTCACGACGGATGCTCTATCAGAGCTGTCCTTTCGGGATAGCCGTGTCACTGAGCGCTCTCCCTCTACAGTCTATAATACAGTCTACAGTCGTGTCAAGCGCTCTTGCTTCTCTCCGTCGCGATTCCTGCTGTAATCATAAACATCTACAACGTGGAAGGCGAAACGTCGCGTAGGAGAGAGGGAGAGGGATTAGTTACACGGCTATCCCAAAATAACATCTCTGAAGAGCAACCATCAGAATAGTTAGTTTTTTTTCCCGATAAGTGCCTCATTCTGCGTTGCTTCGTCTAACTCGGCAGTAACGGGCGCGGTATTACACTTAACACGCCGGAGTTGAATCAGTGCGGTGAATGTAACTGAGTCCAGCCACACCACGACCCTGTACAGGATTCAGCGGGTTTTTTTTACAACGGATAGATAGATGGATTCATTGGACTATATGGATGTGTGTTGTGGGAAGGAGGGGCGGCACGGTGGCGCTCCCGGGTTCGAATCCCGGCTCGGGCGCCTGTCTATGTGGAGTTTGGATGTTCTCTCTCCCCGTGTCCGCGTGGGGTTTTCGCCGGACACTCCGGTTTCCTCCCACAGTCCAAAGTCATGCTGCTGCATATGTTAATTGGCCCGCAGAGTAAATTGCCCCTGGTGACCTGCGATGGACTGGCGTCCCATCAAGGGGTATAGCCCTGCCTTGCGCCCTGTGTCTGCCCGGATAGGCTCTGTCTCACCGCAACCCTGTACAGGATTAAGCGGGTTTCTGACAATGGATGAATGAAAAAATGAATGAATGTGGGAAGGAAGGCACCCCACGTGTTGTGGTTTACAATGCCCGAAATGTCTTGGCCGTCATTTTTTTAAATTGCGCAATCCATCAAAAGTTTACCAGAATGCGGGGTGGTTGGTAGTTGGTAGTCGCGATAATAATTAATCATAATAATAATTTAACATTTAGAACGCGCACATATTCATTCACTGTCGAAGGTACTCATTCGACGAGAGAACAACTCAGAGGCGCGAGGAAAGCGCAGAGAGGCGGAGGAAGCAGCCAGGCGGTTTTGCCGGCGCCATATTGCCACACACTGCTTCCGATATATTATTATGTTATCGGCCAAATAATTAATGAGTGTTTTTTTTTTAAGTTGTGGGAGGAAACCGGACAACCCGGAGGAAACCCACGCAGAACAGGGGGAGAACACACGAACTCCACACAGAAAGGCACCCGAGCCGAGATTCGAACCCGGGGATTTCTTGCTGTGAGACGCAGATGTTACCACTGCGTCACCCTGCGATGGTCTTGTCATGCCCCCGACCACCCGACACACACAATTCACCGCCTCGGTTTTGTTATGATTCGTATTATTTTCACTTTAATATGGTGTGCGGATAATTTACGACGCAAAGCACTAATGGGCGGGGGCGCGAGGGAAATGTTTTGCTAAGGACTTTACATAAGCTGCACTTGTGCACTTCAGGTATAAAATAAAATAAAATATTTTTTCTCTCTTATTTTCAACGGACACCGTGAGGTTTTGTCGGTGTTTTTTTTGTTGTTGGTCTTCTTCTTTGCGATTCTTCGAAGCACGATGGCTAGCTTCTGGACATGGTCGTCTTTCAGCTTGGCTTCGTAGTACTTGGTATCGCAGGCAATACCAAGTACTACCTGACAGGGATCGCGACGTGAACGTTTCTACCTTGACCCCCGTTGTTGGTGAAATGTGTCATTTATGTAACTCCGCTGGGCGGCACGGTGGCGTAGTTGGGGAGCGCTGCCGCCTCACAGCAAGAATGCTCCCGGGTTCGAATCTCGACTCGGGTGCCTTTCTGTGGTGGAGTTTGCATGTTCTTCCCGTGTCCGCGTGGGTTTTCGCCACCGGGCACTCCGGTTTCCTCCCACCAGTCCAAAGACATGCTGCCAGGTTAATTGGCCTACTGATAAAATTTCCCCAGGCGCCATGCGATGGACTGGCGTTTCATCCTCGGTGTTCCCCTGCCTTGCGCCCTGTGTCTACCGGGATAGGCTCCGGCTCACCGCGACCCTGTCCAGGATTAAGCGGGTTATGAAAATGGGTGGATGGATGGATGTAACTCCGCTCGATTGAGTTTCCACACGTACACACGCCTGACGATGCTTCCAACGTGGGAGGCGAAACGTCGCGAGGGAGAGATAGGAGAGCGCTCAATGGCACTTGACCCGACAGTCTAATACGGCTATACGGGGGGGGGATCTTTTCTTTCGTCTTTGTACAAGAGCGCGTCGTGATTAATACATTGGAGATTGTATAATTCATGTATGTATTCTGTATTTTCCATTCGCAGGCAGCTTGTGTCACTTGACACCTATTAGGCTGCGAGGCTGTTTGTGTTCAAACTGATTCGCTGCTCGGTAGAACAAAAGACATCCATTAACTTAGCAGAACATGCAATTTGCGGTGTTAATGTCCTATTAACGGAGCCCGCCTTCGAATCCCTCTCCTCTACAGCTGCTGTTTCGGGATAGCCGTGTCACTGGCGCGTTCCCCCTCTGTGTCAGTAACCGGCTGGGTGGCCCAGTGGTAACATCTGCGCCTCACAGAAAGAATGGCCTTGCCCGAGCAGGTTCGATCCCCGCCTTGGGCGCCTTTCTGTGTGGAGTGTGTGTGTTCTCCGCCTGTTCTGCGTGGGTTTTCTCCGGGCTCTCCGGTTTCCTCCCACAACTTAAAAAAATATATATTTCATTAATTGACCGATAACATTCTAATATATAGGAAGTAGTGTGTGGCAATATGGCGCCGGCAAACCGCCTGGCTGCCTCCTCCTCCGCCTCTCTGCGCTTTCCTCGCTACGCCTCTGAGTCGTTCGCTGCTCTTTCAGGATAGCCGTTTCACTGAGCGTTCCGTCTCCTCTGCGACGTTTCGCCCTCCCACGCCGGAGGCATCTTCAGGCGTCTGCGAGACGTTTCGTTGCCACGAGTCGCGTCGTGTATTCGCAGTGCGTGTAAAGTATCGAGGCGAGTTTACGCGTGGCAGAGATCACAGGAGTGCGGGCGAGGCAAATGAGCTCCTTTGAACATCAGATAACCGCACTTTCAACCCACGGCACATCACCGGGGTTTGTAAATTCAACACGAAAGCTTTCGTGACCAATGTTATCCGTAGTATATAGCTCGTTTTTACGAGTTAAGTCACGTACAAAAAAGTAAGTGTTGCAAACCCGCCTCAACCCGACGCGGCCAATCAGTAAAGAGTTGCCACGTGCCAGTTCGCTACTACTTCAGCAGCACACCGATATGTTGCAGAGCGAGCCTGCAGCATTTACAATGCATTTGTGACCCTCGGGCGAAAGGCGTTCTATAAATGCTATTATTATTTGGGCGGCAGGGTGGCGCAGTGGTAACATCTGCGTACTCACAGCAAGAAGGTCCCGGGTTCGAATCTCGGCTCGGGCGCCTTTCTGTGTGGAGTTTGTGTGTTCTCCCCCCTGTTCTGCGTGGGTTTTCTCCGGGTTCTCCGGTTCCCCCCCACTCATTCATTATTTGTCGGATAACATCATAATATATAGGAAGCAGTGTGTGGCAATATGGCGCCGGCAAACCGCCTAGCTGCCTCCTCCGCCTCTCTGCGCTTTCCTCGCTACGCCTCTTGAGTCGTTCTCTCGTCGATGAATACCTTCGACATTGAATGAATATGTGCGCGTTATAAATGTAAAATTATTATTATTATTTATTCTGGAAGGAACCGTTGAGCTATGTCGCTCCTTTTTGAACAGTTGTCCAGCGGGAAGGGGTAAGCAAGTTACACATTATCAGGGCACTGGGGCCAATTTAGTCAAGGTAATTAATTAACCTGCGGACTAAACTGCCCACCGGTGCCCTGTGATGGACTGGCAGAGAGGCAGAGGAAGCAGCCAGGCGGTTTTGCCGGCGCCATATTGCCACACACTGCTTCCGATATATTATTATGTTATCGGCCAAATAATTAACGAGTGTTTTTTTTAAGTTGTGGGAGGAAACCGGAGAACCCGGAGGAAACCCACGCAGAACAGGAGGGGAGAACACATAAACTCCAAACAGAAAGGCGCCTCGAGCCGAGATTCGAAACCGGGGCGCTTCTTGCTGTGAGGCGCAGATGTTACCACTGCGCCACCCTGCATGCTCCGAGTCGGGAATCGAACCCGGGAAACGTTCTTGCTGCGAGGCGGCTGCGCTACTCACCACTGCACACACACACACACCGTGCCGCCTCTGAAAAAAGCAGTAAACATTTCGCACAAACCCCCCCAAAAAAAACAAACCAGTCTGCAAGACCTACATCGCTACTCGCTTTAGAGGCGTTAATCACGCGAGTTACGGGCCCGGATTAAATTTGACAAGGCGGTGAATTTCACTCGGAAGAGTTATTCCTACAATTATCGTGCGCTGGCCACCCAGCCACCCCTGGTCACGGCCAATCTCCGTCCTTAATTACCAGCCAGTGCCAGCCAAGGATATGCCACACTCTCGGTGCCCTAGGCTGCCGACGCGCGTTCGCCCGCGTGGTTACAGAGGTTTCACGGTTCGGATCAGGCGGCCGCGCTGTGTAATATTCATCCATCCATCCATTTTCTAAACCGCTTGTCCTGGTGAGGGGTCGCGGTGGCAGTAGTCCAAGGAGAGTGGACCAGACATCCATTTTCCTCAGCAACAGATTCTAGCTCTTCCTGGGCAGGGGGGAGATTTCCATGCGATTCCCATGTGTGTCCTGGGTCGGCCTCTAGGTCTCCGGCCAGTGGGGCCGTGTCTGGTAGACTTCCCAGGGGGAGCCTTCAAGTGGGGGCATCCTTACGAGATGCCCGAACCACCTCGACTGGCTCCTCTCAATCCGAAGAAGAGCGACTCTGCACTTGGCTGAACACTGAGACACACAGAGAGAGAGAGAGGAATTGAGGAGAAAACACGCAAACTCCACACATAAAAATATATTTTTGTAACGTGCGCATTTTCTCCGGGCGCGTTGCACCCGTTGATTCGGAGGCGCGGATCACGGCTCAGTCGGTTTGTTGTGAGTCGGTGAAAAGGTGACTTTTCAAGAGTTATTTGTTTAAGTTTGTAGGAATGACGACCCCGAGCCGGGGAATCGAACCTGGCCACTTCTTGCTTCGAGGCTGTCACTGTGGCGTAGCGTGGGTTTGCCAGCGCCCGGGGCAAGGCAAGTATTGCGCCCCACCCCCCTAACCCGTGGACCGTTAGCACTCTCCGAGTTCCCTTCCACCAGTCCAGTATTGAGTAAGAAATTACTACCGCGTCAGCAACATTTTTTTATCACGGCAAAAATGTTACGTGGCAACGTTTATTTGTCCCGTCGTGTTGGAAAAACACGTGCCAGGTTGTTGGCTCTCTTCATACCTGCGCCTTTTTGGGAGCATTCGTTCCTTCCTCTGGCTTGGATTGTTGGAGTGGGTTATCGGTGCCGTGCCGAGATGTTGGCTCTCTCTCTCTCTCTCCCGATCTGCGTCTGCTCGGGTACATCTGTCCCCTCCTTGCTTGTTGTAGAATTATTATTAGTGCTATTTTCATGTTGTCTTTAATGTTCTATGTCCTATAATTTATCGCTGTCTTGATGTTGTTGACATGCCGTTCTCTCCACAGCCGTGTGCAGCGCTATGAGACCCTCGAGTGAAAGGCGCTCTATACACGCTACAAAGATCCCCCGTAAAGCCTTAACACACTGTAGGGTCAAGTGCTGTTAGCGAGCACCTATGAAGGTCGAGACGGCACACGAGGGGGTGGGTGACCAGCACCACGCCCGGCCGCCTTTGTCTCCCGAGTGCCAACGTTTACACACCGCACTAGGTGTTCATTTGAGGCTGAGTCGACCTAGGGGAGGCCCAGGGCCGGTTCAGAAAATCGTCACCGGTGTAGGTGGCCGTGAGCGGGATTCGAACTCCCGGTCGCCAGATTTGTAGCCCAGCACGCTAACACCACTGGGCCACCGCTCCCCACGCTACGCCACTGGGCTGTCAAGCGCTTGTGCCTGAGCGAGCGAGAGGCTGGTAAGTATCGGGGGTCTGATAGGCAGCGTCTCAGATAAGGGCTTTTTGGGGGGGTGGCCCTGAGATGTAGTGAGATGGCTTTCACGAAATGCCAAATAGGTCTCGCTGGGTGGGGGGCCGGGGGGTTCTCAACGGAACGCGTGGCTTATTCGATTCGATTCTTCGACGCGTGATGGTTATATGACAGTTTCCCCCATTGCAACAAGTTCTTCTTCAGTCGCAGGCAGGCCTTCAACATTTAGAGATATAATAGTCAGTGGCTGGCCTTAAAGGCGGGCGGGCATTGACCTCTCTTTCTTGCTCCAGACCGATGGGCGTCTTGGCATCTGTTGAGCTTCTGGACATCGTTGTGTTTCAGCTCCTCGGCTTCGAAGTGTTTGGTAGAATTTGCAGGTAATACCAAGTTATTACTTGACAGGGATCGCGACGTGAACGCTTCTGCCTTGATCCCGCCCCCGTGGCTGATGCATCGTGTGGATAATGTGACAAATCACTAACTGATGGCAACAAGCCGCCTCGAGCTACAATTTTAATTCCGTTTTATTTATTGTAATGATCGTTCGTGTTATGATGATGGGTTTGTGGTTGTGACATTTTCTGTTGTTGTTGCTACTTTCCCGCCTCCCCCCCCCCCAGCACGTGTGATTATCGTTTGGTCTCGTCGGAGATAATGGGGCACGTCGGTCGGAAGTTGGGATTTCTATCAAGGCAAGGGGGGTGGCGCAGTGGTAACATCTGCTGCCTCACAGCAAGAAGGTCCCCGGGTTTCGAGTCTCGGCTCGGGCGCCTTTCTGTGTGGAGTTTGTGTGTTATTCTCTCCCCCTTGTTCTGCGTGGGTTTCCTCCGGGTTCGCCGGTTTCCTTCCACAACTTAAAAAAAAACCACACTCATTAATTAATTGGCCGACGGATTTATCCGGTCATTTTTCAAAATAAAACATCTTTCAAACTGATAATCAATAAAATGTATTTTTATTCGTTCTGTCTGTGCGGCCCGCGGCTATCAAATGACCCACGGACCGGTAACCGGTTCTGGGACCACTCCACTACGCCACCGTGCCGCCCTAACGAAGCAACGCTAAATTAGCGAATTGTAAAAAAATCTATCGTGTAATCCCCGCCGTGTCAAATCCGCCTCGGGCGATAGAGGGCAGCCGTGTGCTTCGCAAACTCGGTGCTACGACGTGACTCGCGTGTGGGAGAGGGGCGATAATTCGAGAGAGTGGGGGGAGCATGCGAGCGAGAGAGAGCAGGGAAGGAGTGTGTGTGTGTGGGGGATGTGAGAGTTCGGGGAGAGAGAGAGATTGTGAGAGAGTGAGAAAGGGGGTTGGTTGAAGGAGGAAGGCACGTGTGTGTGTGTGGGGCAGGGAGGCAGGGAGGAGAGACGAGGATAGAGGAGGGAGGGAGACACGGAGAAGCCTGCTCGTTTCTCATTGGTATTCCGAGCTGTGAGAGCCGCAGAGCTTTAACCGCTAAGGCTGGACTGCGTGGATGAGAGAGAGAGAGAAAGCCACGCGTTACTGCTCCTTGCGACGCAGAGGAGAGCAGAGGAGGTGGAGGAGGAGAGAGCTACCGGCAACCTCATCAGTGACACAGAACTCTGCCAGAGAAAGGCACCTCACTCGCCCCTCCATCTCAGCAACCGTATCGGCGAAGATCTCACCTGGAGCGGAGGAGGAGACCTGGAACTAACACACCTGGGACGGCTTTGAGACGCTCTGAGACCAAGACTGCGTTGTGCCTGGGTTCCGACGATCTCGAGGCGGGCGTCGCTCGCTCGGTGCTAGGATAACGACCTTCACGCCGGCTGTTGGGCTGCTGGATCGGAACCTCGCGGAGATTGGATTTTAAAACCTCGGAGAGAGGAGTCGCGGAGTCTGCCTCGGATCGAGAGGCGGGGAGCAACGCAGGTGAGGAGGGATGCAGGGCGAGTGAGTGAGTGAGTGTGTGTGTGGTGCGGGGTGAGAGATGGAGAGAGTGTGGGGAGAGAAGGTGAGAGACGGAGTGAGTGAGGGGAGGGATTGCAGAGAGTGAGTGTGGATAGTCGGTGAGAAGTTATGCTAGACACGCGAGCCGGAGGTGAGCGGAGATGATGGTAGGTGAGGGGAGGTGATGGGAGGTGAGAGGACGTGACAGGTGAGCGGAGACGAGGTGACGTGAGAGACGATGCGAGACGAACGGAGATCAGGGGTGGCTGAGCGGGTAGATGAGGGGGAGATGAGACGGGGCGAATTAATCTGCTCCGAGACGTGGAAATGTTGAACGAGATTACAGATAAGAGAGCGGCTGAGGCGACGACAGAATATCTTATTGGAGTCGAGAGGAGATGTCGAGAGATTCACGAGAGGGGTTTGATCGTGAGGGTGAGGAGAGGGGAGATAATGGGATATGAGAGGGAGCCGTGACGAGGGGTTCAAGCGAGAGTGGGAGATATTCGACGAGAGTAGAGAGACGTTATGCGTGAGGGCAAGTTACACGTGTGCCCCGTTGGTCTATCCACTGCTGGATGGTTATCTTGGCAAGCAGCTGCGGCTTGTGTGAGATAGATGGGTGTTTTTTTAATCACGCAAGAAAAATACGCAGTGAGCTTGCAAGCTCTTTACGGGATTCCTGCATTGACGCAACGCAATATAGGATTTTGACGAAAATGATTAAAAATAAATAAAAACTAAAAATATTAAAATTATAAATTTGCCAAACCAGCAAAAAAAAAAAAATAACATTTACACGCAGCGTTGCACACATTTATCAAATAACCAAGTAAACACGGTGGGGTAGTGGGTAGCGCTGCCGCCTCACAGCAAGAAGTCCCGGGTTCGAATCCCGGCTCGGGGGGCCTTTCTGTGCGGAGTTTGCAAGTTCTCCCCGTGTCCGCGTGGGTTTTCGCCGCCGGGCACTCCGGTCTCCTCCCACCGTCGAAAGACACACTGCCAGGTTAATTGGCCTACTGAGTAAATTTTGCCCCAGGTGCCATGCGATGGACTGGCGTCCCATCCTCGGTGTGTCCCCCCTGCCTTGCGCCCTGTGTCTGCCGGCATAGGCTCCGGGCTCACCGCGACCCTGTACGAGATTA
>JAZEWU010000055.1:2088120-2102764 GCA_036362915.1 Geotria australis | reverse complement strand
GCCACACACCGCTTCCTATATATTATGATGTTATCATAATAGGGCCCAGCGTGCCCAATCTTATCGAACCTCGAGTCGCTTCTTGCTGTTGCCTACGAACCACGACACATCATTATTATAGTTTTTTCACACTCGCGTCCCTCGGGGGGTGGGCTGGATGTTTTGCGGAAAGATCGATGCTGAATCCTCAGCGGTTCTGGATCTGGCACACCAAACCAAAACCCACCTCCCCACGAGTCTCGTTCTTATTTGTTTGCACAGATTTTCACCGTCGCTCTGCCTCCCGAGGCCAAATCAGCTCCCGCGTGGCCCAGCCGACATTCCCATTAGTGGCACGGAAAAGTTTCGCTCTGCGAAATATTCATCGCTGTGATAGGAGCGCGGTGCGATAATAATAATAATAACAGTTCGTTTTATTTTTAAGCCTCTCCGCGGCCCTTGTGCAGCGCTTTGTGACCCTCGGGTGAAAGGCGCTATATAAATTGAAATTATTATTTTTATCGTAGCGATGCGCCGCTTGTTAAATGCCTCTTCACCGGGTCTATTAGCGCGCGGTACGTTTACAGAGCAAATAATAATAGTAATTGCATTTATAGAGTGATTTTCACCCGAGGGTCACGAAGCGCTGAACAGGGCTGCGGAGAGAACGACATGTCAACAACGACAGAGAACGGAAAATCGGCAACACATTTTTTTTCGGGCTTTTTGTATTATTATTATCATTATCCGAGCTGTGGAGAGAACGGCATGTCAACAACGGGGGAGACAGAATAACTGAGAGTCGAGCAATAGCGATAAATTCTAAGACATAGGACACAAAAAAACAAGCAAATCCACCCATACAATCCATCCATTGTCAGAAACCGCTTAATCCCGTACAGGGTCGCGGCGAGCCGGAGCCTATCCCGGCAGACACAGGGCGCAAGGCAGGGCTATACCCATGATGGGACGACAGTCCGTCACAGGGCACCGGGGGGAAATTTAGTCTGCAGGCCGATTAACCTATGCAGCAGCGTGTCTCTGGACTGTGGGAGGAAGCCGGAGTGCCCGGCGAAAAACCAACGTGGACACGGGGAGAGAACATGACAAACTCCACACAGAAAGGCGCCCGAGCCAGGGATACGAACCCGGGGACCTTCTTGCCGTGAGGCGGCAGCGCTACTCACCGCTACACCACCGTGCCGCCCCATATTGAATAATGTCGCGTTGCAATTCTGAGCAACTCTTAGCTATGAAGTTCCGTCTCTGTCAAAGCGACCCTGATTACAACGAGATTATCCAGTCTCGCGGCGTAACGACCTAAAAGTATGATTCATATCTCCGTGCAAATTTTAAGAGGTTCCGCTGGGGAAGGTTTAGTGAACTTTTGTGTCGTTAGAGATGAAAAAGCGAGGATGAAACTTATGAGCGCGCAGCAGGGTAGCGTCGCTTCTGTTCCGCGAATGCATCCGCGTGTTTGTGAGCCGCAGTATTGGTGAGCCGGCGTGTTATATTAACAATAATTCTAATCATGAGAGTGTCTGCCTTGTGGCGGAAACTGGCTGTACACAGAACTAGGCTACAGAGAAAGCCGTCTGGTGTTGGACAATAAGCTTGAAGGACATTGCATTGCGACAGCATTTATTTTTGCATGGTTTTGCCACACGTAAGTGTGGCTGCCTGCACGTTGGAGCCTTTGCAAAAAGGTGTCCACTTGGTGTTTAAACATCTTGACACTGTGTTCTTATTGCCGGTAATGGTAAAAAAAAACCTCGTATTTTATACTTCAATAATAATAATAATTTTACATTTATAACGCGGTCAATTAATTAACGAGTATTTTTTTAGAAACCATAAAACCATAAAAAGAAACCATAAAAAAAACCACTCATTCATTATTTGGCCGATAACATCATAAATATATAGGAAGCGCTGTGTGGCAATATGGCGCCGGCAAACCGCCTGGCTGCCTCCTCCTCCGCTCTGCGCTTTCCTCGCTACGCCTCCGAGTCGTTCTCTCGTCGAATGAATACCTTCGGGGGGTCAAGGTAGAAGCGTTCACGTCGCGACCCCTGTCAGGTAATACTTGGTGTTGCCTGCGAATTCTACCAAACACTTCAAAGCCAAGCTGAAAGACAATGATGTCCAGAAGCTGCCCATCGTGCTTTGAAGAATCGCAAAGAAGAAGAAGAATACCTTCGAAATTTAATGAACATGTGCCACGCGTTCTAAATGTAAAATCATTATTATTATTGCTCTCACAGATGCAAACCCCAACCATGAACACAGCAACAGAGACAGGATCAACATCAACGACAACAGCAGGAGCAGCCGCGTCAGACAGCAGCTCGGCTCCGAGTCGAGCGTCGAGCCCGGTCGGCGCCCGGCCCGCGGCCGACACGGTTCCGAGCGACGGGCCGATCGAGGGCCCTCGAGGCCCGCGTCGCTGCTCCCACGACGGCTGCGGCGAGACGACCTCGCGGGCCGCCCGGCAGGCCGCTTCGCCGGCCCGCGACCACCCCTGGATGTGCAAGCGGCACAAGAACAAGGCCTACAAGGCGAAGTTCAAGACCAAGAAGACCTTCGCGGGCGGAAGCGGAGGCGGCAAGGTGGGGAGGGTTCCGCGGTCGGAAGCGCGCGCGCGGTGCCCGTCGCGAAAGTTTGACGCCAGCTAGGATCGCGGAGGCCCGGTCCCCGCGTGCTTCCCTTACGTGCCGGTCTGACGCGGAGCGGGTTTCGCTCCGGTCTCCTCCCCCCCCCGCGACCTGTCTCCCCGGCCAGGACAAGAAGGAGCTGGCGTCGGGCTCGTCGCAGCAGCAGCAGCGTCGCGGCAGCGCGATCCGGGAGCCGGCGATCGGACGCAAGGCCACGATGCTCGAGAGCGTGCTCAACCGGAAGCGGCAGGTGCGCGCGACTCGCCGCTCTCGCTCTTCGGAGATGTTGACAATAATAGTAATAGCGTTTTGTATAGCGCCTTTCACCCGAGGGTCACACAGCGCTGCGCAAGGGCCGCGGAGAGAACGGGCATGTCAACAACGACAGAGAATACGATTAAAAAAAAAAGCGCCCCCCCGCCTCACAACAAGAAGGTCCCGGGTTTAAATCCTGGCTCGGGGTGCCTTTCTGTGCGGGGTTTCCATGTTCTCTCCCCGTGTCCGCGTGGGTTTTCGCCACCGGGCACTCCGGTTTCCTCCCACGGTCCAAAGACGCGCTGCCGCACGGGTTAATTGCCCTGCAGACTAAGTTGCCCCTGGTGCCCTGTGATGGACCGACTGGTGTCCAATCCTGGGTATAGCCCTGCCTCGCATCCTGTGTCTGCCGAGATAGGCTCCGGCTCACCGCGACCCCGTACAGGATTAAGCGGTCTCTGAAAATGGACGGGTGGATATGTATAACGACACAAACAAAAACGCGAATCACCGACCGGTCCGTTGTTCCGCGTCGGCTGCCGTGCGGCGTCACGGCAGGCACTGCTGAAGAGCCCAGCCGTGATGCAGGCGCTCCGCGGGCACCAGCTGCGGTGCCACCGGAGCTTCGCCACCGACGCCGATCATCAGCTGTGACGGCCCCGCTGCCCCGCGCTCTGCACGGTGCGGCCTCGAGAGGGAGGAACGACGTTCGTGTTTCGACGGAAGTTCCGATGGATCGGCGCTGATGTTCGCCGGACTTCTCGCGGAAGTCAAGACACGCGCAGGCTATGGTCTATGCACACAGCCTATAGTCTATACACACAGCCTATATAGTCTATACACACAGCCTATTGTCTATACACACAGCCTATATAGTCTATACCCACAGTCTACAGTCTATACAGACAGTATATAGTCTATACACAGTCAATAGTCTATACACACAGTCTATAGTCTATACATATAGTCTATAGTCAATGCATACAGTCTGTCGTCGATACATACAGTCTATAGTCTACACACAGTGTATAGTCTATACATACAGTCTATAGTCTATACACACAGTCTATATTATATACATATAGTCTATAGTCGATACATACAGTCTATAGTCAACACACAGTGTATAGTCTATACATACAGTATATAGTCTATACACACAGTCTATATTCTATACATACAGTCTATAGTCTATACATACAGTCTATAGCCGTGTTGCTGATCGCGCTCCCGCTCTCACGACGTTTCGCCTCCCACGAAACGTCGGAGGCATCTTCAGGTGTTGGGTGTGCGGCTTAGTGAGTTGAGTTATATTTGCGATGTTCACCCGGCATCTGACATGGTCCCACACTAGAGCCCGTTTGTGAGGTACCAGGTAGACATAGGACATACAAGTCAACTCACTCAGCCGTATCACTCGACGCCTGAAGATGCCTCTGGACTCGTTTTGTGTCTTTGAACGAACACCTTCGAAAACGAGTGAACATGTGCGCGTTATAAATTGTATTAAATAAAACTCTTCAGAACACTGGTGTACGTTTGTCACGGTGGCTCGATGTGTGATGAGAATCGCTCTCCAAAGCTGCTCTTTGGGGATAGCCGTGTCGCTGAGCCTTGCTCCCCCTCTCGTTTGCAAGTTATTGCCACAAGCATGCAGTGTGGCCGCTTGCAAACTGGAACCTTTGCAAAAAGGTGTCCACTTGGTGTTATAAGATCTTAACACGTTTCTAATTGCCAGAAACGGTGAATCCTTGTGGACCCATATTTTAGATAACTTTGCCATAATTTAAGCTCAAAAATACAAGTCAAGCTCGTTAATCTTTTAAGTAACAAATTCTGGCACCGCGTGAAAATATAACTGCACCTTCCTTGCTTTAATTCATTCATCGCAAAGAAGAAGATTCATTCATTCATTATCAGAAACCGCTTACTCCTGTACAGGGTCGCGGTGAGCCAGAGCCGATCCTGGCAGACACAGGGCGCAAGGCATGGGTATACCCAGGACGGGACGCCGGTCCATCACAGGGCACCGGGGGCAATTTATTTCGCAGGCCAATTTAACCTATGCATGTTTCTGGACTGTGGGAGGAAACCGGAGTGCCCGGCTTGTGGCACGCTATTGCCACAAGCATGTAGCGTGGCTGCTGAGCGTTTGTATTAAAGCTTTCACTTTAATACAAACTGATCAATGGCGCCCCTCTTCAAGTGTCGACCAGGGCACCTGCCATGGCCTAGATACTGCGCGCAGCCATATCCGTAACACATACTCTAAATTGAATCGTCATCGGGACCGTGACACGAATGTTCTCACAGAGCGTGTATCCTAAGGCGATTTGAGTTGGTCCGGGCATCTGTCAACGGATAGATTAACATAGCAAGGCACAGCCCCCACTATTGCCCGCTCCGCTAACAGAAGACTGCCCCACGCTAGAGGCAGCTCCAGAGAGAGAGAGAGCGGTCTATATTAACAACCACTCACTTCTGAGGCTCCCAAAGCCCCGGCTGTGCATTAAGGTGCGTGGCAGGCATATGTTTTCACTGTGTCGCTATTCCCCAAGCCAACCCACGCGCCAGCCGTTGCCCAACCCCGTCCGTGCAGCATCGAATCCATTGTCAGAAACCGCTAAATCCTGTACAGGGTCGCGGTGAGCCGGAGCCTATCCCGGCAGACACAGGGCGCGAGGCAGGGCTGTATCCATGATGGGACGCCGGTCCATCACACGAGACACCGGGGGAAAATTTAGTCCGCAGGCCAATTAACCTGTGCAGCAGCAATGTCCTTTGGACTGTGGGAGGAAACCGGAGTGCCCGGCGAAAAACCCACGCGCACACGGGGAGAGAGAGAACACGCAAACTCCACGCAGAAAGACACCCGAGCCGGTTTTCGAACCGGCGGAGCTTCTTTGCTGTAAGGCGCCAGCGCTAGCCACCGCTACGACGCAGTTCTCCCAAACTATTTTTTTCTGGCTGCGACAAGGATGACACCGGGACGCTACTCTCCCCGCGGCTTGGACAGACACGACGGCGGCAGTTCGGAGCAAAAGTGGAAAATCGTGTTTCTGTAGAAATAAATAAACCCGGGTCTGGTCCTGTCGCGAGATTCAACACCGGTGTAAGTTTAAGGAGGGTTTTCAATGGCGGCACCCGCGGGAATTCGTTGATGGAAATTCTTAGGCACAGCGGCGGCCCCCGTAAGGAAGTTATCCCTGTAAAATTGATGTTGGTTGTTCCATCCGTGGCACGAGTGGTGGCTGTTGGTATTCCCGCCTCAGGCGCCTTTCTGTGTGGAGTTTGTGTGTTATTCTCTCTCCCCCCCCCCCCCNNCCCCCCCACCTGTTCTGCGTGGGTTTCCTCCGGGTTCTCCGATTTCCTCCCACAACTTAAAAAAACGCTCCTTAATTATTTGGCCGATAACATCATAATATATAGAAAGCGGTGTGTGGCAATATGGCGCCGGAAACACCGCCTGGCTGCCTCCCTCCGTCTCTCTGCGCTTTCCTCGCTACGCCTCTGAGTCGTTCTCTCGTCGAATGAGTACCTTCGACAGTGAATGAATGAGTTTAGTAAAGAAAAACAATGTCAACGGTGCTGCATAGGGTTAATTGGCCCCGCGGACTAAATTGCCCCCGGTGCCCTGTGATGGACTGGAGCCAGCCGTTAGAGACAGGAGCCGGCGTTAGAGATGTGATCCAGTGTGTGTGAAACAGGAGCCAGCGTTAGAGGCAGGAACCAGTGTTGTACACTGCAGGAATACCGGTTTCAGAGCTCGCAAGCTCACCGCTACAACCGAATTCGCTCCGCGGTGTTCCCCCGAGTGTCCGCGCGTTCGAGTTTTCTTTCCAGACGGTACCCCTCCGGGAGGCGAGGAACACACGGGAACAGAGACGGAGGCGCGGCGACACAGCTAGCGACCAACACAGACGCAGCGACGCGCGAAGAATGACAGCTCCGAGCGACTCGCGTGTGAGCCGAGAGGCGGGTGGGCTCAACGCCGAGACATTCTCTCTCTCGGTCTCTCGTGGGGGAATCGTCTTTCGTCGCTAATTGGTGGATGCCGTCATACCTGCACCGCTGGATGTTGATGGCCCCCCGGGGGGCGGGAGTAAGTGATGTCGGATCGGCACGGTCGCTGAGAAATTGATTAAAAATATATACGTTTTGTGTGTGTGGGGGTTTTTTTTTGACGTGTGTCTTCTGTCGGCTGTCGAAGAGATTGTTGTGATTGGATGCTGGTTGCGTCTATAGTTTAGCGTGAGAGAGCACTGATTGGCTACTGATACCTCTGTGAACACTGTGATTGGCTACTCATGTCTCTATAGGTAGCGTGGGAGATCACTGATTGGCTACACATTCCACTCTGCCACTGACATTGGCCATCGCCCGAGATTGAACCGAGGTTTACCAGGTTCGCAGCAAGACAAAGACGCCCGTAGAACCTTAACAGAGTCTAGGGTCAAGTGCCGTTAGCGAGTAGCACCTATAAAGGTCGACACGGCACACGATGAGGTGGGTGTCAAGCACCACGCCCGGCCGCCTTTGTCTCACTAGTTGCGATGTTTACATACGACACTAGCTACTCATTTGAGACTGAGTCGACCTAGGGGGCGGGAGACCCAGAACCGGTTCAGAAAATCGTCACTGGGTGTTGGTGGCCGTGAGCGGGATTCGAACTCGGGTCATAGCCAGGTTTGTAGCCCAGCATAGCGCTAACCACTGAGTCACTCCCTACACTCACACACGCACGCACACACTCGCATAAGCTGGCTGCTTGGCTCACAACGACATATGGCATCAATTATTCCGCTCATAATAAAACAGACTTGGCTTGCAATAATGAGCTATAAGATGCATTACACTTTAGAGAGGGTTTTTTTTTACATTAATCAAAGCCTTTAAATGCAACGTTGAAAGGAAATCCTTTCAAGAATCATTATTCTTGACATCGCTTTTTATAATATATATAAAAAAAAATTCTGTCCAAACCTTTCTCATAATAATTTCAAGACCCTTTAGGCTATAACTGAGTTAGGAAATTCTTCGGGATGAAAGCGCTTACATTTGTATTCATACGACAGGCGTTAGTGATTTCGATGGGGGGATTAGAAAGACTTTTGAGTGAACACAAAAATAATAGTTGAAAATGTACTGATCGGCGGATTTGCTAATAAAGGAGAGTTTAATTTACAACGTGCCACAGCGTAAGTTCCACGCCTGGTCAACGACACGGAGGCACAGCGAGGAAACAGCAGAGAGGGAGGTGGGGGGAAGGCTGCCACGCGGTTAGCCGGCGACAACAATAATAATAGCATTTTATATAGCGCCTTTCACCCGAGGGTCACAAAGCGCTGCACAGGGCCGCGGAGAGAACGACAAACCAACAACGACAGAGAACGGTAATCAGACAGCGTTGAGCCGCATAAGTGGTCCTAGCACGACGGCTTGAAGGCTTTACGGACCAAGTAAGTCTTGAGACAACCCGCCACGAGACACCGCGTCCTATATATCATCCATCCATTTTCAGAAACCGCTTAATCCTGTACAGGGTTGCGGTGAGCCGGAGCCTATCCCGACAGACACAGGGCGCAAGGTGGGGCTATACCTAGTTTGGGACACCAGTCCATCACAGGGCACCGGGGGCAATCTAGTCAGCAGGACAATTGATCTATGCAGCAGCGTGTCTGCGGCCTGTGGGCGGAAAACGGAGTGCCCGGCGGAAAACCCACGCGGACGCAGGGAGAGAACGTGGAGAGAACGTGCAAACTCCGCACAGAAAGACCTCCCCCGAGCCGAGATCGGAATGAGTGATATCGTCTGAAAACCAGGAGGGGGCCTCTGACTGCCACGGCTGAACCCGCGAGTGTGAGAGAGTGAAGTCGCGCAGTAGCAAAGTGCCCGCCCAACGGATTATGGCTTTCCGAGCGTGTGACGCGAACTCCTGACGTCAAGGAATTGTTACGAGTTTCAGAAGAGTAGTCGATGGAAGCGTCGAACGTTGGGGGAGGCGAAACGTCGCGAGGGAGAGAGACGGAGAGCGCACGGTTGACACGGCTATCCCGAAAGAACAGCTCTGAAGAGCAACCGGTCGTGAATCGAGCCACTGTGACAAACCTGTAAAAAATACGAGGTTTTACCCTTTCCGGCAATAAGAACACAGCGTTAAGATGTTTAAACACTAAGTGGACACCTTTTTGCAAAGGCTCCAGCGTGCAGGCAGCCACACATACCTGTGGCAAAACCATGCAAAAATAAACGCTATCGCAATGCGTCGTCCTTCAAGCTTATTGGCCAACACCAGAAGACGGCTTTCTCTGTAGCCTGGCATGTGTTCAGCCAGTTTCCGCCACAAGGCAGACGCTCTCAGGACAAAGTGACCGGCGTTAACCACAAACAGTCTTTAACTTTGCACATTGGCTCGAGGCGCCACCTGGAGCTCGGCCCACGCCCTGCGAGCAAGCTGCCGGCAGCGTTTGATGTCCGCAGGTATGTATTGTTGGCACAAAAACCAGCATTTTTTTTTTGCAAGGGCGCCTTTTGACAAATGGAACCAGTGGAATTTATAAGATGTGGCCGAGGGCTAGGGAAAGCTGGGCGCTGGTGGGATGAACCGTGGGGTCACGCAGGCTACTCTAGCCCCCCCCCCCCCCAAATCGGAAGGCCCCTCCCCAACAATTCGAATTCGATTCGATTCTTCGAAGCGTGATGGTTATACGACAGTTTCCCCCATTGCAACAAGTTCTTCTTTAGTCGCAGACAGCCCTTCAACGTTTAGAGATATATAATAGTCAGTGCTGACCTTAAAGGCGGGCGGGCATTGGCCTCTATTCTTGCTCCGGACTGAGCGGCTTCTGACATCTGTTGAGCTGCTTAACATCGTTGTCGTTCAGCTGCTCGGCTTCGAAGTGTTTGGTAGAATTTTCAGGTTATACCAAGTATTACTTGACAGGGATCGCGACGTGAACGCTTCTACCTTGACCCACCCCATAATAATGATTAAACAATATTTATATAATAAATGAAATTACAATGATACAATGTAGTGATGTAGGTTTTCACGGCTCGATTCAGGAAAGTTGCTCTTCGGAGCTGTCCTTTTCGGGTTAGCCGTGTCGCTGAGTGATTTCCCCTCTCTCCGTCGCGACGTTTCGCCTCCCACGTTGGGAACCAGATGATGCTTCCAACGTGCCGTTTTCTCCACGGCCTGAATCGTTAAAGCGTTTGAAAAATCAGCGTTCCAACATTGCCTCCTAATTGGTGCGCCTTTTTCCCAACTAATTATTTTCGACTGAAAACGAGGAGCGGGGTTTTTTCTTGTTGTTGTTTCATTTAAAATGTCATCCGGAAGCTTTCCGTGGACAGGCAAAACGCTGATTCGCAAACACTGCCATGTTGTGGGTCGGTTGGAAGGGAGGGTTGCCTTCAAACAGTCGAGTAACCGCTCTGTAACCGGGTGATTAAATTTGCGTCTGAAATTGGAACGCTGGCGGATTTGACGCGGCGAAATGGCGCGCCCGTGTAACGCGACGTGGATTCATTCCGGTAGGAATGTAAACGTGTCAAAACATTTCAACGAGGGCCTTGGAAGCGTTTCAGTTGTGTGCTTTGAAATTATATTATACCCCCACCCTCCTCCCATTATAACACTCCACACGCACACACACAACAACCGCCATTCGCCACTAAGTGGCGGTGACGTCACCACGTCGCCTGTGCCAGGCCATATGCACCTTGAGGCAAACAAAGATAAAGATCCCCCGTATAGCCTTAATAGACTGTAGGGTCAAGTGCCGTTAGCGAGCACCTATGAAGGTCGACACAGCACATGAGGGGGTGGGTGACCAGCACCACGCCCGACCGCCTTTGTCTCCCTGGTGGTGATGTTTACACACCGCACCAGGTACTCGTTTGAGGCTGAGTCGACATAGGGGAGGCCCAGGACCGGTTCAGAAAATCGTCACTGATGTTGGCCGTGAGCGGGATTCGAACTCGGGTCGCCAGATTCGTAGCCCAGCGCGCTAACCACTGGGCTACCGCACCTTGAGGCACACACACGGACACACGGACACACGAAGCAAATTAGTCTCACGCACAGAAACACAAACGCGCTTGACAAATTACCCATCGGTTCGAGGTGTGTCTGTCACGGTGGCTCGGTGTGCGATGAGAATCGCTCTCGAGAGCTGCTCTTTCGAGATAGCCGTAGTGGTGGTGGTGGTGGTAATAGCGGGGAGCGGTAGCCCAGTGGTTAGCGCCCTGGGCTACGAATCTGGCGACCCGAGTTCGAATCCCGCTCACGGCCACCAACACCAGTGACGATTATCTGTACCGGTCCTGGGCCTCCCCTAGGTCGACTCAGCCTCAAATGAGTACCTAGTGGGGTGTGTAAACATCGCCACTAGGGAGACAAAGGCGGCCGGGCGTGGTGCTGGTCACCCACCCCCTTCTGTGCCGTGTCGACCTTCATAGGTGCTCGCTAACGGCACTTGCCCCAACAGTCTGTTAAGGTTATAACGGGGATCTTTGTCTTTGGTGGTGGTGATGGTGTCTTTCAGCTCTTCGGCTTCGAAGTGTTTGGTAGAATTCGCAGGTAATACCAAGTATTACTTGACAAGGATCGCGACGTGAACTCTTCTACCTTGCTATTATTATTAACGGTTAGACACCGGCGAACGCCAGTTTTCAGCCGCCTTGGGGTGAATGCCGAGAGCGAAAGCCTCTGTGGAGCCACTAGGCAGCGCTTGTCGCCCGTGTAATTCGCCGGCTTTCTATGTGTCGGGTCACCGAGTCACGCGGGAGTCTTGACACATTCTGACATATCGCTCTGCGGTGTACTGCTGAGGAGCACAGTAATCCCGGGAGAACCTCGGAGTAGAGTCGCTGCTCCGTTGGATTGAGAGGTAGCCAGTTGAGGTGGTTCGGGCACCTGGTAAGCATGCCACCACCACACTCGAAGGATCCCCTCGGGATGTTTACCAGGCACGGCCCACTGGGCGGAGAGCTAGAGGCCGACCCAGGACACGTTGGCGTTGGAGGGAGATCGCTCAGCACGGCTATCTCGAAAGAACAGCTCTGAAGAGCACCTGTTTGTTGCGTAGCAGGAATCCCGTAACGAGCTTGCAAGCTCACCGGGTATCGTTCTGCTGTAATAACAAACATATATCTATCTTGAAGGCACCTTAACACCAAGGTTATACATAGGGAGGTTCTGTTTGTGAGTTTAGGTCACGTGTGAAGGGTGTGTAAGTGAAGTGCACCTGTCGATATGCCGGAGCAAACGAGCGAGCACATGCATCACTTAACTCAAGAGATGGCACCGACGTTTCGCTGGCATTACAGCCTAGCATCATCAGGGAATCAACGGGTGCACTTCACTTACACACCTTCACATGACCTAAACTCACAGACGGAACCTCACTAGGAATAACATTTGGTCATGAAAGCCTTCGAGTTAATTTCAAGGTTATAAAGTTCGACCGAATTGAAGGTCCCTTAATATAAATGCTCATGATTAGTATCGCGAGCCACTGACAACGGTGAAAATGGAATAACAATTACGTTCGAATCAATTAGATTTACGTCCAAAAAAAAAATTAATGTAACGTCAGTATTGTTCAAGTCACATTCTGCTCCGTTTCCTTAATTCCGTCTCTAGCGTTGGCACATTGCGACAAGGGTCGTAAATTAAACATCGGAAGCGAATTCGGTGCAAGCCCACGCGTTATTATTGTACGTTTGTGCGCGTTTGTGTTTACTGTAAGACTAAACGTCCGTAGTTGGTCTAGTTGTCCTGTGATCCCATTTAGCTGACCGCTAAAAAAAATCCGCTTTGTTAATTTCTGTTTTAAATAATCATGACTTATGTACTGGGTTCGAATCTCGGCTCGGGAGCCGTTTCTGTGTGGAGTTTGTGTGTTCTCTCCCCCCACCCCCCTGTTCTGCGTGGGTTTCCTACGGGTTCTCCGGTTTCCTCCCACAAATTAAACAAAAAAAACACACTCATTAATTATTTGGCCGATAACATCGTAATGTATAGGAAGCAGTGTGCGGCAATATGGCGCCGGCAACACCGCCTGGCTGCCTCCTCCGCCTCTCTGCGCTTTTCTCGCTACGCCTCCGAGTCGTTCTCTTTGTTGAATGAGTACCTTCGACAGTCAATGAATATGTGCCGCGCGTTATAAATGTAAAACTATTAATTATTATTATTAGTTCGTCACTCCGCCAAGGATACCGTAAACAAAATCTGGACGGCATGCAGCCAGATGTGTGTGGGTTTTTTTTTCCACCCAGTTCCTTCAACTGCTCCCCTCCACCCATCCCAAGCCATCGTTCTCCCGTTTTTGTGGACAAGCTCGAGCGAAAGTTTGAGAGCTATGCATAAATCGAGATTTTATTTGGGAGTCCGTTGGAGAGATGGAGAGAGAGTGGGGGACGGGCATGCTGTGAGCAGCTGTGTCGATGGTGCCGTTTAGCACGCTGGCTTCAACCCAAACTGACTCTACTGCGGGTGTGCAAGCGAGAGTGTGTGTGTGTATGCGAGCGGAGTCCGTGTGCTCATCTCCGGGTTTCTGCGTGGGTTTCCTCCGGGGTTCTCCAGTCTCGAGGCAGGGGGTGGATGGACGTGGGGGGTTGGTGGGAGGCTTGACCGTTTGATCGTAAGATTTTAATTCTTTAAAAGAAAATAAGACATCGCGACCAGAGAGCCCGTTATAGCAGATCGACGCTTGTCGTTGCAATCCATGCGTGTTCTAAACCGCTTGTCCTGGTGAGGGTCGCGGTGGCAGCAGTCACAAGGAGAGTGGACCAGACATCCATTTACCTCAGCAACAGATTCCAGCTCTTCCTGGGGGGGGGGGATTCCCAGGCGTTCCCAGGCCAGACGAAGGATATAATTCCAGGGGGGCATCCTTACCAGATGCCCGAACCACCTCAACTGGCTTCCTCTCAATCCGAAGAAGCAGCGACTCTACTCTGAGGTTCTCCCGGATTTTCTGTGCTCCTCAGCTTGTCACGGAGAGTGAGCCCAGCAACCCTGCGGATAAACCTAATTTCTGCCGCTTGCATCCGCGATCTCGTTCTTTCGGTCATTAGCCGAAGCTCACGACCATAGGCGAGGATAGGGACGTAGATTGACCCGTAAACCTGAGAGCTTCGTCCTAGGACCAAGCTCCCGCTTCACTACCACGGAGCGGTACGTTTCGCATCAACAACAAAAACGCGAAACCATCAATCCAGTACGTCTCCCGGTTGACTCCGCGATTTGGAAAACGTCCAATCCCCCCTCCTGTTAATCAGGGATTCTCCGGTCACACCCCGTGTGAGAGACTGGTCGAAGGTCGTTCCGATGGCGGTGATCGAGCAACGTGGTCGGTCAAGAGCGGCCGGTCGCGACTCGGGTCGGAACCGGTTACTTCGAGATGACCGCGTCGTTGGGTCGCGAGGTCGTGGGGTCGTAGGGTCACAGGCGTAGTGGGGTCGCGGGGCAGGGGGTCACAAGGTCACGGTGTCACGGGGGGGGGTCACGGGGTCGCGGTGTCTATCCTGTACGGCGAGTGACGATCTTCCTGACGGTGCGCGTCACCACTTGCTTCCCCCGCACCACCTTGATCTCCACCGCGTCAGACTCTGCGAAGACATTGACACAGTGCACGTCGTGAATAGTCCTGAGTCGTAACACACCACCCTGCCGGCACCACCCTCTCGTAACCGTATTGTGGTGCAGCGGTCTGCTAGGGTCTCCCTTGGTTGGTGAACAGGTGTGG